>RJWM01018891.1:0-40134 GCA_004363535.1 Dasyprocta punctata
ACTGTTTTTGATCAGTTGAAACATTAATTACAAGCATGAAGAATTACTTGTTTCCAAAAGACAAAGGCAAGAATGTTACAGTCGAGCCAAATTTTGGAAACATATATATTTTTTTAATTTTAAAAAAGCAAAACAGAAAAAGCAATAGAAATCATGCAGAATTTTTTTAAAAAGTAAGAAATCAACACTAGTTAATATATTGCATATTGTTATCTTAGAAGCAGTTGTTCAGATTACAAGATCTAGGCATAAAAAATGATCAAACAGTCAACTGGAGACTTACGTTTTATAGATGAATCCATGAATCCCATCCCCTTATATTAGGTATATTTCTCTGTCACACAGCGCAGCGAAGTCGGAGAGCCGTTTCTTGGGTAAGCTGTGCGCCGCCCAGACACACTAAGGTCTCACTTAAGAAGCTCACTGTCAGACGCCGGGACCCCACTGCTGGGCACGCATCTCGAGGAAATGAGGCGGCTGAAGAGATGGCGCTGGGCTCACTGCAGTCCACTTCCCAGGGGCAAAGACACGGGGTCCACCAGAGTGCATCAGTTAGGGTTTGGTAAAGGAACTGAGGTACATGTACGCGGGGGAATACTGCTCAGCCATCAAGAGAACCAAACCCTATCGTTTGTGACAACACGGATGGATCTGGAGGTTTTTATACTGGGTGTAATAAAGCAGTCACAGAAACACAAGCACTACGTTGTAACAGTCAACTTCCTGGGCACTGTTACAAAAGAGCTGACACCCATAATTTAAAGGACACTCATATACGTATATATGTATGGTACCAGGAATCAAACTCAGGACCTTGTGCTTGCCAGGCGGCCCTGTGCCGCTGAGCTGCATCCCCGGCCAGGTCTACACTGGCCCGTGGTTTCAGTTCTTGGTCAGCTGGTTCCATCGCAGAATGTCCCCTTCACGGTGGAAGGGCTGGCGGGGCAAAGCTGCTCTCTGCCTGACGGCAGCGCGCAGGGGACCAGTGCCCCTGGCGACGCACCCCAGCGGGACACCGCCGCCTTGCTGCACATCCAGCTCCGAGCACCAGTGGGTTTGTCCACTGCTGAGCACAGGCTGCTCCTCCAGGAGCCTCTTCGGCCCTCGCGTGGACAGGATGGGGTGGGGGTGACCCGCCCACACCAGACCTCGCCCCTCTGTGGAGCCCGAGCAAGTCGGCCTCGGAGAAGCAGAGCAAGCAGGGAGACCAGAGTCTGGGTGTGAGGAAGCCGGGGCCGGGACGGCGGGCAGAGACACTGCATGGTGATTACCGGGGGACCCGCTCAGAGCAGGTCACTACAGAGTTAACCGCGAGAGGACGGGTGCCGTGCGTTCCCACCACGAGGACCCCATGTGAGTTTCAACACCCATGGTGCACCCCTGCTTTGAAACTTGTCACATGTCATAAACCTGTGTAACTCCAGCTTCAATCGACGTGAATCAAGGGGGAAGAGGTCAGAACGTAAACTTGGCCTCACTCCTCACTCCTTGGCTAAGAACGTCAAGTGGGAATTTTAGAAGTCACAACATAATCATTTTAATAAAAATTATCACATAATTATTAAAAAGAGCCGTGGCATAGAAAAACCCCTTCCCATGTGTGTGCAGAGCAAGGCTTCTATGATGTGTTTTGAGGCGGTGTCTAGCTCCAGTGAGAATCCTGCAATCTTCCTTTTCCATTTCCTGACACATAAAACCCATACCCTGGGGTCGCTCCACGGCGGCAGAGCTCCGGGACTGCAGTTGGTTTTCCGTCTCTGTCACCGATGTGGCGGGGAGCCGGCTCTCTGGAGACCCGTCTGTCCTACGCAGAGGCAGAGGGAGGGACGTGGTGAGGGCGGGATCAGTGAGTGTGGGACCTGCTGGCCCGAGGGCCCCACAGGAGCTGCGGCCCCAGGCCCCTGAGAACGAGGGCTTCGTCACCGCCGGCTCGCACCGGCCCCTGCTCTGGCTTTCGTCGTGTGGTACTGAGTGCTGTGCTGTCCCACTGTGTGCTATTGGAATTGATTTGCCCATCAGAAAACGGAACAGTGGTTAGAGTGAGTTCATTGTTAACAGGAAATTATTGAAAATAATAATGATGTAACCGAAGCTGGCCCACACCCCTGACGGCACGGAGACGGGAAGGGGTGCAGCCGGGCGCTCTGCGCCAGCCTCGGCACGGACGGCGCATCTCCCCAGACGCCTCCTACCACGCTAACTCAATAGCGCTGATTTGCGTCTGTTGGTTTTAACATTTTGCTCGTAATAAACATGCGTGTTTGTTGACTGTGGCTAGTTGTTTAAAAATAGCGTTCATGAGATGTTTCTTGTGCTCCGTAGCTGCACAAGTTTAAATGATTTAGAGACGCACAGCCCCCAGGGTACAGTGGTCCGGCCCACAGCGGGGGCGGGGGGGGGGAGCAGATAGGCGTTCAGCAGGGGCCCCGTCTTCGGCAGGAGGGGATCGAAGCATATGGCCAATGTTTAAATAAGGGAATTTATCACAGTAAAACCCATGTCGCCTTGAACGCGCTTCTCCCGCCCTTCGTACCGCTCTCTGAAGCAGATTACACGGCAGCAGTTTCTGTCAAATAAAGACATGGCAGACGCTGTCCTCGGCCACCTTCTTCCCCGGGTCTGGCACCGGGTGACCTCCGGCTCTGCCCCAAAGTCAAAATGTCCATGGAAATTCAACATTTCAAATCAATTCAGGACAGCTAAAGACACTCAGGGAAGAGGACCTCAGAGCTGCTGCAGGAAGTGACGGGGACGATGGGGAGAGCGTGTGCAGACTGAGAAGGTGGATTTGAGGGGGATTCGTGATGATGTATCTTATACTATAATAATTTAACATTTTAAAACGTTTCCTGTATCTTTTGGTCACACCTCTTAGACTAACCACGCGGTAACGGTGAGCACCCCTGCAAAACCCGAACTTCGCCCTTGCAGCATTGTGCTCAATGAGTGAGCTGAGCTGTTCCACGCCTTGCTGGACCGCAGGCTTTCTGCGAGACGGCCCAGCAAAACTGCACGCCATCCTCTCTGAGGTGCCCGCGGCAGGCGAGGCTGGGAAGGGAGGGAAGAGGGGCTGTGGACCGAGGGTGGCTCTGCCCTGATAGACCCATGGAAGCTGGAAACACTGAAAACGGAATCCATGTTTCTCAGCCAGCCCATAGCCTTGCGGACCCGCTCGGTGCGGTGGAGCACCGGCCGCTTTCCGCTGCTCCTGGGTGTCCGGCTGGGGCTCGCGGCTGCGGGCTGCCCAGGCTCAGGAGGGAGTGTGGCTCCGCGTGGCACAGCTGGGCAAGGATCAAAATCCAGACTTCGAGATCTGGCTGTGAGGACACGTGCTGCTTTCGCACCATTGCAAGATCACGGAATTAGGAACTGGGAGCGTCTGTGTTAAATGCATGCTTCAGGAGTAGAGACGGCGCGCAGGGCCCCACACGCGCTGGGCAAGCGCAGCATCATGGTGGGACGGGTGGCCCAGCCGAGCCACACCCCAGCCCTGAAGGGTACTTCTGCCCGAAACTGGTGTCAGCTTAGGATGGGTTTATGAGGGTAATCCCAGTGCAAACGAGGGGCACCTGTACTAACAATGACTCCGCGGCAGCGCGTTCTCCCAGGAGGGCGGACCCCAGCAGGTCAGGTGAGCGCAACGGCGGGCAGCGCCGTCTCTGCTCACCGCGTCCCCAGCGCTGGATCGGAGCCAGCGGCACCGTCTGCACAGAGGTGGGTGAGGCCGGCACCGTCCCGAGCCCTGGAGACATGGCCAGGCCAGAGCCCTGCCCGGCCTTCCGGCCTCAGCACCGGCAGAGCCGCAGGCCGACTCGAGGAGGCGAGGAAGTTCCCGCGTTTCACTCCGGGCCGTCCAGAGCGTGTGGAGATGCCCCCCTGGGCGGCCAGCGCACTCTCACCGGGATGGAGCAGAGGCCAGGCTTCCCGAATGCCCCAGACTCTGCCCGGTCCTGAGTCCCTCCACGCAGAAATGTGTCACTATTATGCCAAGGGCCTCTGTCTGGCCCCTGGGGGAGGGCCTGGAGGAGCCACTGCCCACAGGAGGTGGCTGTGCAGCAGCACACGAGCACGTGTTTATCCTAGGGAGGCAGCGTCTCTTGGGGGAAACATAGACTGAGAAGTTTCATGACACATCAGAGGGAATCTTCAGCGCGAGCTCAGGGTGAGGCTGTGCTCGCCGGGGCTCAGCGGCTGGGCCGGGTGCCAGACCCAGGGCACTGCCGGGCCCAGGGCAGCACGGAGGTGTGCGTGCTTGGCCAGGCTGCCTCTGCTGCCCACAGAGCCTCATGACTTCCCGGCCCTGTACAGGACAGGCTTTCGGACCTCTGCTCCCAGCACTAGTAGAAAATGTCCCTTTCCCAGAGACCAGGCGGGTCAGCGCCATCCCCAGGCACTTGTGTCCCCGCCTGCGGGGCAGGCAGAACTCTGAGGCCGCCTCTCGGAACCGTCCCGCTGTGGCCAGCGGCTGTCCTCGAACACAGGCCAGGACAGCAGTGGGTGCTGTTTCTTCATGTGGACTGCAGGGCAGCCTCACAGGTCAGGGCTGGGGCCAGCAGGGTCCTCCCCCGCCTGCGCTCCTCCCGTGCAGGACATGAATGAGAAGAGGCACGCGTCACACGGGCTCAGTGTGCGGGCTTGGCACCGTGAGCACTCGGGCCGGGGTCCCGGGCAGGAGGACGTCCCCGAGAGGGCTGCTGACCGCATCCTGCTGGAGAGGAGGGGGCTCTGACTTTCCCCACTCACCCTGTGAGACAGGCAGAGCCGGGGCCGGGCCTCTCCCTGCCCCGCTGAGGGCCGACTGGCTATGCGCTTCCGTGTGAGCTCACTGCTGGGCCAGGGCCCGGCACCTGTGTCGGTGTCATGGAGACAAAACCTCGGCAGCAAGCTCAGGCTCGCATCTCTGTCCTCCTGGGTGTCTTTAAAGCTCCCTGGGTCTCTGTTACAGATTAAAAACTGGTGGTCAACTTAGCACCGGCTGAATTACGTCGGCACGGTGCTGAGTGTAGATGGCCCACCTGAGGAAAGTTGCCAGCATAAATAGAGACATGGAGAAGAAGAGAGAGGCGTTGTGGGTTCTTTCAAGAGGTGCTGTTTCAAGCCAATGGTTCTCCTGAAGGGGCTTGTCATGCTGGCTTCCCTGATACGAACTCAGCTGTTCTCATCAGGGGAGCTCGGGACCTCATCTATGAGAGTGGCTGTGGTTCACCTTGGGGGAGCTCTGCTCCTCACATTGAGCATCGCTTCCTGGCTCCAGAGGGGAGGCTGTGTGCTGGAGAAGCTTGTCACGCTGGGCTTCCTGATCTGTGCTCGACTGTTCTCATCATCGGAGAAGCATCGGACCTTGTTGCCGCTGAGGATGGCTATGGTGCTCTTCAGGGCAGCCCCGCTCCTTATTTTGAGCGTGACTTCTTGGCTCCCATGTAGAACCCTCAACCCACTGCACAGCTCCTCCACCCCGCTGGCATAGACTTTCTAGTTCCACCGCTGACCTATGGCCTTCCCAGCACAGAACCATAAAATAGATTGGCGTGAGTCCTTATCGTGGGCTCTTAGACTTCCAGTTGGATCTGTGGGAGGCATTGTCACGGGCTCTGTGTCTTTAGCTGGACTCACGCAGGACATTGCTGTAGGATCCAGGCCCTTGGCTGAATATTCTGGGTCTTTGGTGTTGTGGACAGATTTCCTACACTTTCTTGTGTTTAACTCTGGGTGACCATCATAAAACAGTATTACAAATTCTGTGTCCTGTATGCAGTCGTTCCCCCTATAACCCCTGACTACAACAGTCTTCCTGGGGACAATTTGGGGGCCGGGACAGGCCAGGTCGGGGCTGACCCAGGAGGAAGTGGCCTCGACCTCCAAATCCCCTTCTCCTGGGACTGGCACTGCCATGGCGCCATCTAGTGGGCAAAAGTAAGAATTCCCCATGGTCAGGACAGAAATGCACCAAGTCACCAACGACCCCCATCCGGCTTGGTTAAACCCCGGCCCCGGAGGCCACCTCCTCAGGCCAGGACTGGCAGGCTGACCAGGTGGTGCCTTGGTGCGTGTGGCGGTGGGGTGGGGGCAGGGGTGGGACTGGCTGGCAGTGACATGTCTGAGGACGTCTCTCACCTTTCAGAGCCTGAGTCCCAGGCTGCCGGGGGTGAGCGCTGCACCCCAAGGACCCAGGACAGAGCTGGGGACACTGCTGTCATGATGGAGCAGTCATGGTGGGTGCACACAACCCACAGCTGGTGGTAAAGATGGTCCAGCTCCAACGTCCCCAGCGCCCCAGGGCTGGGGATCCGCTGCACCCCACCAGCGGCAGTGGTCTCCATCGCCTGCCCTCTGCTCTTCCTTGCCTTCCGCCCAGCTGTGCACCTAAAGGATGGCGTCTGACTCTTTGTTCCCCCTGGAGCAGATCTCAGCAGGAACCTGGGACTGCGGGTCACTTGGGAAGGGACCCCAGAAGCCCCCACTGGGAGTGGGGCAGACCTGGGGTCCAGGTGGCGGTGCCGTGAGCCCCCAGCAGCAGGCCCTCTCAGGTAGGGGCTGCTATCGGACACGGCTATGGCACAGACGAGGATGTCCGCCCCCTGTCGGAGGCTTGTGTTCTGGGGCGGGGCTTTGGGGAGGTGATGGTCACGGGGTGCGAAACTCATCAGTGGCTTCATCCGTGTGTGAAGTCAGGGCTGAACGTGCTGTGGGGCGGCGGGGCCTGGCTAGCGGTGGGCACGGGGACTGTGACCCCAGGGGTGTATTCTTGTCCCCGTCTCCGTCTCCGCCCTCTCTCTCTGCTTCCTGGCCGCCGGGGTGTGGGCTGCTCTCTCCCACCGAGCCCCTCTCCCAAGCCTTCCTGCCGTGCAGCCAGCTGAGCATGGACTGAACCACGGGAACCGTCAGCCACGTCACCCTTTCCTCCTCAGCGCGGGTGTCGGGTACTGTGTCCCAGGACAGGAAAGCAGCTCACGCGTGACCCTGCGCGGCGGGCGGGGGAATCACCGGCTTGTCCACCACGCGTGCCTGCACACTCGCCTCTGTCCACTCTCAAGCGTGCTCATTCCAGCGTGCAACGTCCCGCCCTGCAACGTCCCGCCCTGTCACTTCCCGTCCCCGGTGCCCCTGGGAGCAGGGACCAGGGTGTGACTTAGTGGGGAGGCCGCCCCAGGAGCTGATCCAAGTGTCCGTGAGCTGTGTCCTTGCCAGGGGGTGGGACTGCTCCTGTGCCCTGGGGCCACCTGGCCAGGGCCCTGGACATAATCACTGTGCAAAGTGTTACACCAAGGCCCAGGCCAGGCTGGGCTGCATTTGCTTGGGAAGAAAAGCACTATTTTTGTTGAATTTCACATTTTCTACCACATAATGAGCTAACCTTTTTAAAGTCACAGAGGAGATGACAGCGGGAAGATGAAGCCGTGCCCTGCTTGGGCTGGCTGTGCACGGAGACAGACTCCGGCACGAGGGGAGGAAGACGGGAGCCGGGTGCTAATTCTCCGTGTGGCAGCCCGCTCTCCCCTCGGTGGGCCGGGGCCCAGCAGGCGCAGTCCGTGCAGTCAGCTTCAGGTCCAGAAGCGAAGGCATGGTCCTCGCCACCGCAGGGGCTCAGCAGACCCTGAACAGGTGGCTGGCAGTGTCCTGCATTCTCCCAGCCCTCCCAAGTGTCCACATCGCCCAGGGCTCCCCAGCACCCCTACCCGCCCTCTGCACCCCTCTTCTCTGAGCAGGATCCCACCAAGACCTGAAGGGCACACACAGACCCTCAGCCAGGGGGTGCGTAGGGACGGGGTGCAGGACGGAGTGCCCCAGCACCCCCCGCCCGGGGGGCAGTTCCTGGAGTCCCCTGGGCTCCCCGGTCTTCCAGGGAGCGGCTCTGATGCCCACTTTGAACTCACCTTTGCTTCCCAACACCCTCATCCTTGCGGTCCACCAAGGTCTCTCCTCCCTGCTCCATCTGTGCTTCTGGGGGGGCCAGGCCGCCCCGTGCCAGGCCCTGTCTCTGGGCTCCCCTGGATCAGAGGCGGAGCCTGGGTCTCCTGAGCTCCGCGGCAAGGCTCACCCCTGTGGATGGAGCCTGTGGAGAGTGGCCCGGCTCCGCTCCTCTGCTGCCTGCTCCTGGGACAGCACCGGACCCGCACTGGTGCCACGCACTCCCCACTGCCCAGCGCCTCTGCCCCGCTGCTGGGGCCTCCTGCCTGGCTCCCTGCTGGCTTCCCGGAGGGCAGTGGCACCGCACTGTCCCCTGGTCACAGGTCTTGCAGTCCCCAGTTCCACCCAGGACTCAGTAAGCAGAGAAATCAGCAGGGCCGCAGCGGCCTGCGGAGCCGATGAAAGGGAACCAGGCTGCTCAGAGCAGGAAGTGGCGGCCCTAATGGGGTGCGGTGGGGAGCGGGCGGGGAGCCTCGGGTCCGCTTCAGGGCTCCAGCACTGCCAGGCGCCGCAGCCGGGGAGACTCCAGCCTGGGCTCCACCAGCTGCAGCCTGTGCCACGGGGGCTCCCTGGGCTGCAGGGCCACAGCCCCGACTTTGCTGTCCCCGCCTGCCCCCTCTGTGTGCCTGCCCCCTCCTAACGTCCACCTCAGTCACGTGGGACTGGGGCCTCCGAGCTGTGCTCCCTGACTTCACCTTAACTGATCACGTCCCAAAGGCCTGACTCCCAGGAGAGGGCCCATCCTGAGGCCTGAGGGTCAGGGTTTCAACTGTTTCTGTTTTGTTTTAAAACAGTCTCACTGTGTAGCCCAGCTTGGCTTCAAACTCATGATCCTCCTGCCTCGGCTTCCAGAGGGCTAGGATTACAGGTGAGCACTACACACAGACTTAAATACACCTTTTATGAGGGCCACAGTTCAACCACGCTACAGGCATAAGGTCGCAAATCCTGTGAGTGGCGCAGACCTGGGGGGCGGGGGCATGAGGCTGCAGAGAGCAGAAGGATGCGTGAGAGGGGGAGCGTCGCGGTGTCCCCCCCCCACACTCGGGTGTGCCGGGCGATGCGGTGGTTAGGACTCAGGACTCCTCTCTCTCGGGAGCAGACCGACACAGAAACTGCTGCAGCCTCGTCACAGTGCGGAGGAGTTTACATTTGCAATCCCAGGGAAAAGTTACCAGAATTCTAGCAAATTCCAATCCACCACATCCAGCACAACCTACGGCGAGAATAAAGAGACACACACATATCTGCAGTTGTGGGGAGCCAAGGGGGCCCTAAGTCCTGTCGGAAGGACGGCTACCCAGAGCAAAGGCCTCGACCCAGGGCCTAACGGGTTCATCGACTCGTGAGGAGGGGAGCGGCTCGGGGCTGAGCGGCCCTGAGAGGGCGGGAAGCCCGGGAGCGCCCGGAGCCGGGCCGGGAGGAGGAGACGGCGCCGCTGCAGGGTGCAGAGAGGCTGCGGGAGGAGCCCGGACCCGGGAGCAGCAGCCTGAGTCCGGGGGACTGCGCGGCGCAGCGTGAGGCGGTGCCCGGCGCCGGTTCCTCGGCCCTGACGTCGGCCCTGGGCCCTGGGCCCCGCTGCTCCTTCTCCAGCCTCAGCCCCAGCCGACGGCGGCGCCTCCGCCTCGCTCACCCCAGCAGCAGGGAGCTCCAGGCGGGCAGCGCGCACCGTCGCGTGGCTTCCAGGGCTACGCAGCGGCGCCCCGGCCAGAGCCAGGTGCATTGCTTGGAGCCCGCCGAGGGGGCGGAGTGTCTTCCCAGCCGGCTCTGCGGGTGTCAGGACCCGGGAGCAGGCAAGGAGGGCCAGAGCGGGGACAGCGGGGCTTCTTTCAAGGAGAGCCCCGAGGTTGTCCTCCACAGACCGAGGCTGCCCAAGGCTCCCAGCGCCACCCACATCCTGACCCTCGGAGGACACCGCATCTCAGGAGCAGCGGCAGCCCCAGCAGACGCCTCCCCGAGGGGCCTTGATCTGGACTCCAGGCCTCACCTCCGCCTTCTTCATCAACCTCCTGATCTCAGGCGATTTGTTACAGCGGCACAGAGGAGGGGCGCAGCTCAGGAAGAGGCGCATGCTCTCGTCACACACTGGAGGGGCAACGCAGGAGCAGCAGCGCAGAGCCCGGGCAGCAGTGTAGGGGGAGCTGGGGCCTCAGAACCCAGAGTCGGGTCACCCAGGGCCACTGAGGCAGGCAGGGCCAGCTGGCTGGAGCTGGCCTGTGAGGAGAGAAGGGAAAGCATACCGGCTGACCCGCGTCTCCCATCTCGTTCTGCACAGAACTTTCCGCTGGCCAGATGTAAACCGAAGCCGGCTCGCCAGAAGCCCTGATAAAGTTGGCGGGCTGGCTGTGCACCGGGTCTGAGACCAACAGGTGTGTGTTTAGTGGCCACGAAGAGAGAGAGGCCATTGAAGCAGGAAGTTGAGCTTCCTAACATTTGGGCTGGAAGCCGGCGTGCAGCCACAAACACCAGGCAGCGTGTGGCCTGCATGTCGGTCACCTCCGAAACCTTGGTGGGGCGCTATTCTGGCCCCGCCCAGGCTGGGTCCCTGCGAGGAGATGAAACCACAGAGCACCCCACCTCCGACGGCTCACAGGGACACCCTCGGAACAGAAGATACGAACCCCGGCATTTATACGGCGTCGGTGCCCTTTGAAGAGCTGATTAGCTCTTTTAATTACCCGGGGCCCTTTCTGCACTGAGCTAATTAACGCCCTGGTGCCCGGGAAAGCGTGCGTCTCCCCGCCCGGCGCTCTGGACGGCGGCTCGCGTATCACCCCCGTCCTTTGCCCTCTGCTTTTCTTGCTGCCTGCGTGGCCACAAAGTGTCCCTGGGAGGACGGGGTGCTGACTGGATGAGGTGGCCGGCATGGGAGACCGTGGGGGCTGTGTTTCCAACTGTCCCAACCAGCGCCGTGCACATGGTCTCTTTCTGGCGGTGGCCATGGGGACAGCGTCTCAGCCACACGGTCACCAGGTGAGGAGAGGGAGCTCCAGGGCCAGCGCCTGTGTCTGGTGGTCATTGCGCACCAGGGCCTGGGGAGCGACTGGCGCGGAGCACCCCGCCTCCCAGGAACAGGAGGACTCCCGGCATCTGGCTGGGCGCTGGCTCTTTTGTGGGGTGCAGCTGTGGGGAGGTCCGCTTGGGGGATGAGCGGGGAGTCCGTTCAGAGCTGGCCCGACCACGGCAGCAGGGGACTGGATGCCCCCGGCACCGACCTCTCAGACCTGCATGGTCAGCCCCGCGGCCGCACAGGAGCAGAGGTGGAGGAGGAGGCCCGGACCCGACTCCCCCACTCTTGCACGGGGCGCGTGCTCCTGTTGCCCGGCCACCTGCAGCTCAGCCCTGACGGAGAGCGCCCCAGCTCAGGGGCGTCGCTGCGGGTAAAACGTGACGGCACAGTGATCTCTGCCAACGGAGCAAAACACAGAGGAGGTGAAAGAGAACTTCCAGCTGCAGTGAGGCGAAGCCGGCAGCAGAGGGCGGCAGAGGACGCTGTTTCTGGGCGCTCTGTGCAGGCTTGGCTCCACCCCAGTACCGCTAAGGTGGCGCAAGCCTCCAGCAGGACCGCAGGCCCCCAGATGGACAGAGGTCAGAGAGTGTGGCTCAAGCCGATGGAGAAGCTCACGGCGCTGGCAGGGGCTGTGTGGGCTGAGGGAGTCAGGTCTGGTTGCTGCCCTCACCCCCCAACCCAGCCTGGTCCCAGGGGCGGCCTTCCGGGTCTCCCCCACGGAGACAGAGAATCTCACCTGCAGCTCCTTCAGACTTGGAGTCCCGTGTCCCGGGGTGACCCTGCCGCACCTTCCTTCTGCCACCTCCGTCTGGGCAGAGGGGCAAGGAGGCGTGAGCCTGGAAGGCCCGGCCGGGGAGAGGGCAAATCCCACACTGGGCCAAGTTCACAGATTTGGTTTCTGAAGATGCTGCTCCCCTCAGATCTGGGGGTCATCTCCCAAACAACACGAGGAGCCATGTGGGTGACGGTGTGCCCGGCTCCTTGGAGGGATCGGGGAGGAGCCCATGCTGCGTCCCGACCTACATGCTGCCTTCCTGGGGTCGGGCCTGCCTCCCTCTGCCCACAGCCTGCTGGACCCTCCCCAATCCTCCCTGGGCGCCAGAGCACCCAGCCCCGGCTAGAGAAGACAGGGCGGGAGCTTGCTGGCTCAGATTCAGGGTGGTGCTGTGTTGGGGTCTGTGGGTCTCCCCAGGCCGTGGGTGTCAGCATGGTCCTCAGGTGGGTCTGCTGGAAGTTAGGACCTTCAGGATGGGGGCCTACGGGGAGAAGTTAGGTCAGTGGGGATGCGACCTTGCAGGGGATGGGCACCCAGCCCCTCCTTTCCTTTCTAGTCACTATGAATGAGCAGTTACCTCTATCTCCTCACTGCCTAAAGCCACCAGGCCATGTGACCATGGACTGGACCTCTGCAACCATGAGCCACACCGAACCTTTCCTCTTTAATAAGCTTGTTTTCTCAGATATTTTGTCAGAATGATGGAAAATTGGCTAACAACTTCAGTGTGGATCACGGAGCCCAGAAAGCAACTTACAGGCTTGCATCCCAGGAGTGGATGCCCTGCCTTACACCCAGCTTTCCCATCATACCTGGGTGCCCAGGCTGTGTCCTGACACATGGGCTCAGGAGGCCCTCCCACATCACCAGACTGTCCCAGTTACAGACCTCGAGCTGGGCCCAGCTGGGAGGACATGGCGGTTTCTGCAGGCCTTGAACCTGGCCTTTGCACTGAGCTACTCCTCCAGCCCCGAAGAAATTTGTTTTGAGCTAAAGTCCTGCTAAGTTTTCCAGGCTGGGCTGGAGCTTGGCAGTCTTGCTTCCTCAGTAAACTTCAGCTTCCTGGGGGAGCTCAATGTCTTCCTAGGTGCAAGGTCTGCCCAACAGGGGTCAGACTGGAGGTGACCGCAGACCCAGAGGGAAGGATGCTGGGGGAGCCCTGCGGGCAGTGGGCACCTGTTCTATCTGCCAGTCTCAGCTCAGAGCCTTGAGGCTCTGCTCGGAGACTCCCCAGCGGAATAGCAACCTGCTGTTCCCTTGCAAGTCGGCTGCAGATTCATCTCCAGGCTCCCTATGTGGTGTCACATTAATTCTTGAGTTAAATTGCTTGGTTTCCTTCTACACCTATGTCCTTATCTTTTCACAAGGAGTCGGGACAGAAGTTGCCTGGGGTGTTAGTTTGCAGACTATGTGTCACTGTGACGCCCAGTAAAGCCAGGATTCTCTGGACACTTACTCCTTGAACAGCAGGCGCCCAGACCAGAAACACAGAGCAGTGGAGGCTCTTGGAGATAGGAAGCCCAAGAAATATCCCACTACACTGGCACGAGCTACAGTGGCTCAAACTCAGAATAAACGAAGTCAGGCTGGGTAATCCTGCCGATGCATTCGGGAGCTGAGCTGTTTCCCAGTGCAGCACACCTGACCACCAGCCTCCATCTTCCTTTCAGCAGGAGGAGGAAAGGGGAGGTTTATTTCCTCTCCCAGAATCATTGGCTGCGAGTTCCTGACGCCGGTCCCCTCCACTGTGCGACAGACCCCTCTAGGTCCTGCCCAGAGGCCAGCGCTGTTCGGCAGAGCTCTCTGTGGGATGGAGACTCCACCCCCAAACGCAGCTGCTGTGACTAAGGAAGTGGATTTTTAAACCCCTAAAGGAGTCCGCTGTAACCAGTGAAGTGGGAGCGGCCTACATGGCCAGCGATCGCTGTGCGGCTCCTGCCCTCTGTCCCCTCTGGCAAGGCTGTGCCTTCCTCGTTCACAGCAGTGGCAGGACCCCTCGACCTTTCCCGCAGCCAGCTTCTCAGTTCTGGGACCCTCTGCTCCCCGGCCTCAGCCTCCGAGTCACTCCTGTTGTTAGGGACAGCTGCAACCTGGCTTCCGCCTCCGACCGCCTCCCCCTGCATTCCCACTGCTCCCCCTGGAGCGCCAGGCTGCTGCCCGCTGTGCCCGGGGTATGCTCCTCGCTGGGCCCCGCTTGCCTTGGTGCTGAACTCTGCACAGTTTAGTATTTCTGCATCGTTTCAATATTCTTGAGCTTTCTTTGGCTTGTGGCAAAGGAAGCCGTTTCTGATCCTTTAGGGTCTTGCTTTGTCGTTGATTTCAAATGCATATTTTTAGAAACTTGCTATGTAATCATACACATGTAGGGCACAGCGTGGCCCTGAAAATGTGGATACAGGATCTGATGGTCAGACCCGGCGATGGGCCCCTCTGTCGGCTGGATATCCCATCGCTTTGCACTGGGAACTTTAGAATCCCCTCGATTGACTCTTTCAGAATCCCCGCTGTTCTCACCCACGCCGCCCTCCCACGCTGTGGAGCCCTGGAAGCATCTCGTCCTCCAGCCGTACCCCATGCCCACCAAGCACCCTCTCTGCCTGCCCGGCTCACACCGTCTCACACACGCTGACCACGACTCGGTCCTCCTCCTCTCTGTGGATGGCCACAGCTCGCACACTGGGAGGACACGTGGCTCTGATACTCAGCTCTGCCGGCGAGGCCTGGGCAGCGTGCTTTGGCCTCTGGGGGCAGCATTCTTCTGAGCAGCCCTGTGGCGACCTGTGTCCCGGGAAGGTGAGGGGCACTGACATTCTGCCCTGTGATCTCGTGTCTGGAGCCATCACCCGTCTGTCCCACCCCAGCCCCGGAGACGCCCCAGCTGCCCATGCGCCTGCACCACGAGGTGGTGGGTGACCTCGGGGCAGGGCTCTGTGACTCAAGTGTGTGGGACCCAGCCGACCCCGGTCCCTGGCACAGGTGAGATGTCACCACGGGCCAACCCGCTGTCTCCAGCGCTGTGGGTGGTGTGGTCTGCCGCACTGTGGCCCAGCGCCCGGCCCTGGGCTCCACTCCCGTCCACTGCCCCTGCAGCCTCCTCCTCCCATCCTAGCAGCAGGGGCCTCCATCTGCCTGGACAGGAGCAGTTCAGAGCCCTTCCCAGCTCAAACAGGAGGGGCTTCCTGCCGGGCAGGCCAGGGCCAGTGGTGTCAGAAACGGTTTCTCTGCCGGCCGAGGACAGAGGAGCAGCCGCGGAAGTCCTTCTGGGACACTGGTGGACTCGTGTGTGCCCATACGTGGGTGCATGCTCGTGTGTACACGTGTGCCTGTCCACGCGCACCGAGCCATTTGGAAAGAGTACAGCACAACTGCACCTGTAAGGCCAAGCGGGGACCCTGCCTTCAGGAGAGATGGCCCTGGGGCGTGAGGGCAGGGCACCTGCCCCTGCTTTAGTGATGCCACTCACCTCTGCCGATTGCCTGAAATGCATGTCACAATAAAGGGCCATGGAGACGGCCTGCGGGGAGGGAGCGGCTGGGGCCCCGAACCGCGTGGTCCCAGATTAACGCTGGCGCCTTTGCCTCATCTCCTGGGCTCCCCGAGAGACTGATGGCCATGGACGCTCACAGGGCCCTGTCTGCTGTGCCCCTCCTGCTCGTGCCGCGCCAGCCAGCCCCGTGTCTCATGCTGGCATTTGGCTCCCTGGGTCTGGCAGAGCCTGGCTTCTCCCTCGGAGGAAGGTACTAAAGGCTCCGCGGGCTGCGGCCAGGTTCCCTGCGGGTCTCTGGCATCACGGAGAGCGCTGAGATAAACCCGGGTGGGCAGCAGCTCGCACTATGGCATCGGTTCCCGTGGACACGGGTCCAAAGGTGGCACTGCTGGGCTTAGGGTCATTCTCATTTTTAGTTTTGGAAGAATCTTTATACTGTTTTCCAGAATGGCTGTGTCAATTTACATTTCCAAGTCTGATGAAAATGTGGCGGCACACGGGATGTTCACCCCCTCAGCCTACACGTTTACCACAGAGGAACCCTGGGGGAGCCACCCTGATTCGATGGCGAAAGGCAGTGTCTCCAGTGACAGCACCGAGCTGGAGTGGGGCGCAGCTTCTCAGGGTGCGACACAAAGAACACAGTGCACATTTAGTCACCAGCACACGGGACAGACGTGATGAAGGGATGGCCCGCAGCCCGCGCTTCCCCAGTGTTGGACCCAGGGGTCCGGGAGGCCAAGGGGCTCTTCTCGATTGTGGTGGGGTGTGGCTCAGTGGTGTGCGTGTGACTTGGGGTTTGATCCCCAGCACTACATTAATTAATTTAAGATAACTAAAAATAAAAATGCACAATGAATAAATGTAATGTGTGATTCTGAAGTGGACCTCTTTCCTGTAGAAGTCTTTACTGGGGCACTGGGTGACCCCAAAGAGGCCGTCAGAGCTGATGGGGCCTGGTGTCAGCTATTACTTACCAATGGAGCAGCGCCATTGTGGTCACTGGCAGAGGGTGTCCTTCCTAGGACACTTGCGTCACCATGTGCAGGAATAAACGCATCAGTAGTCTTCTCCTTCATGGTTTCATGGGAACGTAAAGTTCTGCACTTAGAAGTCTTTGTAACGTGTAAAAGTACAAGTGCTTGAGAATTTTCCACAAGTGTGAATTTGTTTCGTATCATTTCTGCACAGTGGATTAGGATGGTACATTATCCAGTTACCCCCGTCTCTCGGGTACCGGGTTCCTGTAAAATCTCACTGTGGTAGTTTGATAACTGGTGGGCAACTTGTAACACCAGCTGAACTGAGTCAGCGTGGTGTGGAGTGTGGAGGGCACCCGAGGACTGTTGCCAAGATAAAAAGGAGACCTGGAGAGGAAGGGTTTAGTGTTGCTGCTCGGTGCTGTGGGTTCTCCATGGGTTCTCCCGGAGGAGATGGTTGAGCTTCCTATGAACTCGGCTGTTCTCGTCATCAGAGGAGCTCAGGACCTCATTGTTGCCGAGGATGGCTGTGGTATTTTTCAGGGGAGCCCTGGTCTTTACCTTGAGCATGGCTTTCTAGCTCCCGTGCGGAGCCCTCCGCCTGCTGGCACAGATCCTTCACCGCGCTGGCACAGACTTTCTAGCTTGCATCACTGACCTTGGGGCCTTCCCAGCGCAGATCCGTGAGACAGACTTGCATGAGTCATTGTTGTGGACTCTAGGACTCCCGCTGGACTCATGGGAGGCATTGTCATGGGATCTGGGTCTTTAGCTGAACTCAAGCAGGTTATTGCCATGGGATCCAGGCCCTCAGCAGGTTTCCCTAGGTCTTTAGTGTTGCAGACAGATTTCCAGCACTTTCTTTGTAGAGCGACCCCGAGATGACCATTATAAATTATGTGTCCTGTATATGGTTGTTTTCCCTGCATTCCCTGACCATCTGCCCTTGTTATCATCCCAACTACGAATTCATGCATACAGCTGGGTTCACAGAGACACCGCCTGGGACAGAGCCAGGGACGCCACACCTCATTAAACACCCTCGGCCGAGGGCTCGGTTTGGAAACTGAATGGATATTGAGGAAGTGAAGAGATCGTATTGCCCAGCAAATCCTTAAAATGCTGTTTCAGTCCCAACACAGAATCCTGGATCCCTCACGAGGCCTTGGCAGATTAAATCACCCTCCTCACGTTTCCACGTTTAGTCTATAAAAATAGAAGCAAAAATGCATTTGTACATTCTTCCAAACCGTGCGCCAGCTGAAGCCAGTACCTTTTACTTAATTGTCAACACTGTGGGAACCCCGGGCAGGTGTCAGTGCCCCGAGGACATGAGAGGCCCTGTGGAAGGACAGGGGCGCCCCCAAAAGACAAAGACCTTGAAATAGATTCTGCGAGGAGCCGAAGCAGTGAGCGCCAGACTTGTGGAACCAGACGAAAGGAGAAGAATAAATGGGAATAGGTTCAGTTTCTAAGAAACTGCTTAGAAACTATCCAGTATTTGAATCATTGCAATGAACGGGGCATAATTATAGAGAACTCAAAAAATGTAAATGACGTTTGTAGCTTTCCTTCGGGGGAAGGAGAGCGGTTTCTTGCCGGACGTCCAAGGTCAGAGGCTGCGAAGCAGCTCCGTACCCTCAGGGCTTGGTGTGACCGTGACCTTGCACCCACCTTCGGGCCACCTGGACTCCTGGCTCCGACTCCTTTGCTCACTCGGCAAAACCGAGCCTTTTTAGTCTCCGTGACTGTGAGGCACAAATGCCAGACGCAGGTCTCCCCAGCCTGACTGACCAGGGACAGACCCTCCGCGAGCCGAAGATACTGAAATCCAAAGCGGCCCTCTGTGCACTCTGGAGACCACGCAAAGGCGTGTCTAGGACGGGCAAGGCCGAGGCGGGTCCGTGGGGCCGAGGGGACTGATCAGAAGCCAGTGCGGCGACTCAGCCCGGGACAGGACCAGAGCAGAACAGCCCCCGCCACGCCCTACACTTCCGCAGGGGAGAGGGAGCTTGGGGACTGCTGCTGAGGGACGACCTCGGCCGGCCAGCACCCCCGTGTGCAGGGGCAGCGCGCGCCCCGCAGCTGTGCCCGCGCAGGGAGGAAGGCGGGACGCAGGCTGGAGGTGCTTCTGTGCCTGTGTGTGAAAACCACCGTTACCTCCAGGACGTTCGCAGGATGGCGAATCCGAGCTCCACCTTTCCGCGGTGGCGCGGCAGGGTAATCACCTCATAAGACGTGTGCATCTTTATCTCTGTGCATTTTACATTTTGGCGCACTGGGAAGTGTGCTGAACAGCAAAGGAAAACAAATGCCCTAAAACGAGTTGTAAATAAGTTAAATAAATTATGGAAAGTAACATAAATTAAACAATGAAATTATAGGGCAAGTTGACACCAAGCAAATAAAAGGACTAAAAAGCAAAGCCTGCAGTGTGTTTTGGAGACACTGGCCACTCCCTCTGGGCTCTGATCAGACCCAGTGTGGACCCCGGATGCCACCCCAGGTTCTGAGGATCCGGCCCTGCTCTCCCCGGAGGGCAGATCACACCCACTGGTGTCCCTTGGAGCTGTCACGGCCCTCCAGCTGGGCTGTGTGGTGGGACGGGGACGGTGCAGGCTCCAGCGGGAGCCGACTGGGTGGGAGGATCAAAGGGAAGCTTGGCTGCAGTGACTCGGCGCAGGGCTCCTCCGGAGGGCGACGGGCAGAGGGGCCGCCTCCCCTGCGCCCCCACTCTGGATCTGGCCCAGCACGTGTGTAACACAAGTCTGTGAAGCCGCAGACCAAGGAGGGGGTGCAGGGCTCACTCACAGCCACGCGTGGCAGGAAGGCCTGAACCCCTCCTGGGAAACTCTGCTCCGTTAGGGCTGGGGACCTCTTTGCAGGTCTCATCGGGACATGAGCCTGACCACCCCAGGAAGGCTGGACACGGCCCCAGGGAGCCCTGAGTCCTGTGAGGCCCTGGTCAAAACCTCTGCTCCAGGGATCACACCACTGGGCTGTTCTCCACTGGCTGCCTGGGCACGGAGGTGACGTTTTTGAGCAGGTGTCTCACCTAGGTCTCCCTGCACTGTCCCGTGTTAATGCCCTGGGGTGTCTCCTGTCCTTCCCAGACATTACAGCCCAGACCCCAGGAGTGCTGGGGGACCCCGGCCTCCCTTAGTGGAAAGAGTGTGGCACCGAGGCCAGGGCTGCGGAGACGCGCAGATCAGTGGCCAGGGCTCGGACAAGGGAAGCCAGGAGCTGGCTTGGCAGCTGTGATCACCCACGCAAGACAGGGCGTCCTTGTCTCCAGGGAGGGAGCTTCCTGGCCCCCTGGGGATGTGACCGCACTTCCTGGGGAAGGGTGTCGCCTCAGAGCTCTCTCCAGCCACGGAGAGTCCGGGTGTAGGAGGGACGGGCCCGGCAGCTTCTCACACCTGCCGCCCCTGGGGCCACGAGGCAGAGGCCAGCCTGGCTTTCAAATGAATCTGATCTTAAACCTCCCTTTTCTCTTTTAGTTTTCTCCAAAGGCAGATTTTTTTTTTTAAATGTTGTACAATGGGCTGGGGATTTAGCTCAGCAGCGTGAGTGCTTGCCTGGCAAGTGCAAGGTTGTGAGTTTGATCCCCAAGACCAAAAAAAAAAAAAAGTTTTACTATAGACAATTTCCTCCAAAGCCGAGGTGAGCCCCCTGGCACCACCAGCTACACAATCTTGTCCTGTGCCCCAGTGCCCTCGAACTCTCCCAGCTCCCCCGATTGGCAGCAAACTCCAGAGAGCGCATTGCCTCCCTGTGCCCTCAGTGGCAGGGCAGCCGGGAGCTCCCAAGGCCACGCCTCTGCCCGGGAGCTGGAGCACAGCGCTCAGCACTACAGAGCACCCTCGGGTGCAGCTGTTTCCCCTAGCTTCACAAAGCAGGGTCCGCACAGGCTCTGCAGCCAGTATTCAACCAGTGGGTCTAAGTTTCTGTCTCTAAAACCGAGGCTGACACTTCCTGCTGCCCTGTGCGCTGACTTTAATTTGGCTAAGCATCCATGATCCAAAAATCTAAACTCAAACTCCTCCAAAGTCTGAAACTTATGGAAAACCAATATGATGTGACAAGTGAAAAATTCCACTTAGGACTCTTCGTCACATACCCCCAAATTTTAAAATATTGTATCAAATGACCCTCAGGCCCTGTGCATGGGAAGCACAATGGATTTCATGTTTAGGCCTGGGTCCCAGCCCCAAAAGTCTTGTTATGCACCCTGTGTTCCAAACACTTGGCTCCGAGTGTTCTGAGTGGGGAAACTCACCTCCGTGACCTCCTGCAGGCCCGGAAGATCTGCAGCCGGGCTGCTCCCGGATCTCCCTCTGGGGCAGCACCGCCACGGAAAGCACTGTCTATGGAGGGGCTGAGACGGGGCCTCTGCCGCTGGGCCAGGTCCAGGGAGGGGTTGCTGGCTGCACGCTGGCTGCCTCATCTGCGGGGACCCTCGGCCGGCCCACCTCCCACCTCAGCACCCTGAGAAGACCCCCGTTGCACACGCGGGCTCCGCCCTGCTGCCATGGGCAAGGCCGTTGGACGTCTGCTCGCCTCTGCTCGCCTCTGCACCAGTGCCGGCTGGTCCCCGTGACGGTCACATGTCTCGGCAGGGCTTCCTCCCCCTCTCCTGGAGTCACTCGGTGCTGAGCGCCTTTCATGTGTGTTTATTGCCCGCGTGGACGCCTTCTGCTGTGCGGCACCTGTCCGGGTTCGCACGCCTACTTTTTACAATGTCAGGCTGTCTCTTCAGTGCTTTTACATGTGTGACAGTTTTATCCCCTAACACGCTGCATGAAGAGTCAATTATCCACAGAGAACTAGAGGAAGAGTTCAAGGCTGAAAGAATAGAAATTCAGTACAGGAAAAATGCCAGAAACATTGGTCTCTGTAGGGGATTTAGAAAGAATAGGGTCAGGCAACCGACCTTGTGTTGCCTTCTAAATGGAATCTATTCCTTGGGAATAAGCTGAGAATAAAAAGAATCAAAGAGAAATGACTTAGAGGCTGGGGTGCGGCTTGGTGGAGGAGCACGTGAGTGCTTAAAACGTGCAGGTTCTGGGTTTGAGCCCCAGCCCTGTAAAGAAAGGAAAGGGAGGAGGGAGAGAGGGAGGGAGGCTGCCACGCTGGGGCTGCAGGAGCGCCGCTGTACCGACCCTGCGGGTGGAAGACGCCCTGCGGGCCCGGCTTCGCAGCACAGCAGGGCTCCGTCATTACAAGGTCGTCGTCGTCTCTCCGGGAAGTCCTCCTGGCCCCCTCCCTGGTGCGCTCACTGTGACCTGTCTCTGTTCCAGTTGAGCTGACAGTGCCTGGCCCCTCCCTTGTCCCTGTCCCCGTGGGTGTGGGACTTCCTGCCCCAGGGCCTTGCCTTTCCCGAAGGAAAAGTGAGGTCGACCCAGGGGAAGGAGGAGGTGCTCGGAGCTGGTGACTGTGCCCGACCTCGGGCAGCAGGGCAGCCAGGGAGCGGCCGGGAAGGCTACCTGGGGACAGCCGGGCCAGCACAGTTACCGACCAGGGCCTGGCCAGCCTGTGCCTCTGCCCACCCTGAGCCACACTGGGGCTGGAGGGCGGGGTCCACCAGCAGAGCAGGGCTGGGCTTGGCTGGGACCCTGAGTCCTCCCAGCCTGCCTGCTCCAGCCCGCTGCCTGGGCCCCGGGCTTCTGGGTGTGGAGGGAGAGAAGTGGTAAAGCAGGGAGCGGGGCTTTGGGCAGGAGGGAAGGTTGCCAGGATGGGGGCAGTCCGTGGACAGGTGGAGGCCCTGTTTCCTGGAGGGGTGGGCGTGGCGTGCTGGGCCAAAGCCACCTGGCTGAGGTCAGTGGGTGTGGACACAGAGAGGGAGAGCGGGGACCAGGGACACGGGGCCGCCAGGCTCTCCCCAGGCCCTGTGCCCAAGCAGGCTGCTCAATCTCTGCAGGTCAGTTCTCTCCCTGCCCTGCTCTGCAGGGGCTCTGCACAGCTGCGCACATCTGACCCCTCAAGGGCCCTGGCCAGCCGGAGGCCGGGCAGTGATGCTGGTGCCTTGTCAGGGCCTCCGCGCTGGCCTGTGGTCCAGCCGTGAGGGTGAGGGCAGATCCCGGCTCCCTCCACCCACCTCGTGGTCACTGGGCAGCCGCTGGGCACAGGGGCAGGGAGCTGTCTGCAGCAACGCATGCTCAGAGACCAGCGGCGAACCCATCCTGGCCAACACCCATGAGTCACTTCATCCCTTTGTAAGTTGATTTTTAAATATCTAAGTCACTTAATTCACTGGAATCCAGCTGGTGTGGTTGATTTGGCCTTTTCCCAAATGTGGGCAAAGTTCTACCCAGGCTTAACGTTACGGTCTCTGTTTCCTGCCCCCAGGGCCGTGTGAGGAGGAAAACCCCGCGCAGAGCATCTCGGCCTTGGCTCGGGGGTCGCTCTGCAGCTCCTGCTCGCCCCACACCTGCACAGGACGATCCAGGGCCTCGGTGCTCCCCCTGGTGGCTCAGGACACCTGTCCCCAAAGCCAGGCACTGGCAGCCTGGGGGAGGACGCAGCCCAGTGGGCCACCATGGAAGGCGGGGAGTGTGCGGGCCCTGCAGGGTACCTCAGTTCATGGATTTAGTTCTTTCCGGGATTCTGGTGGCAAATCGAATCTATTACACAATCAGGTGACTCTAAATAAAGTTCTGCGCATTTCCAAATAGCCAGGAGAGTGCGTGTCAGGTGCCCGAGTCTTCAGCCCAGCTACAGACCCAGGTTCCAGTGGAGATGTGGCTCTGGGGCCGGAGGAAGGGTAGGGCCGTCCACCCACCGCGGGGTCTGATGCCTTGCAGGCAACCAGCCGTCCTCGACATCTACACCTTCGGAGCCAAGCCACTCTTGATAATAAGCCCGTTCACCCAAAGGGAGAAGTTGGCTTCTCCAGTCTAACCAGGCCTTCGTGCCCATTTGGACAGAACAAAGGGAGACTGTTTTCTGCTAAGCTGATTTCCCAGCATTGCCAGCTGAGCAGAATGGAGCTGTGCCCGGGGGTCCCGGGTGCCCGAGTCCAGCCCGGGGCTCCAGCGCCGTCTCCAGAGCTCATCCATCGCCTGCCCCTCCCTGCGAAGGCGTCCAGGACTCTGCACAGACGCAGGTGAGCTGCGAGCGGCCTGGGCCGGGCTTCGCTTTTCCTTTCCGCAGGCAGGAATCTATTTCCTGGCTTGGTTCCGTGGCTTAGGCAGCCCTGGAGTGACCCTGAACTTCATGGGACACGAATGAACACGGGACGAGCGTGTTCTGGAACGCGGATGCTGAAGGCCACGCGGGGCTTCACAGGTGGGGACAGGGCCTGAGCTCCGGCCTGCGGCGGGCGTCGATGGGGACGGGTCTCTCGGCTTTCTGCTGAGGGAACTGAACGCCCGGGGGACCAACCCAGACTAGGACAGGCTTCTTCTGGCTCCAGTCTTGGAGACTGCCGTGCGGTGGGGGCTGGGCCGGCACTTTGAGCTCCTATCCCGGTGGCCGGACACGAAAACTGAGAGGCGGGGAGCTGACTCCCAGTACCCAGCTCAGGCACACCCAGGCCTAACCTCCTCCCACCCTACCTGACCTGCCACACACTTCTGCCCCGCCCAGCAGCCCCGCAGGCCCGCGGCGAGCCCTCAGCCAGGGCCCCTGGACTCGTGGCCAGCACAGCGAAGGATCGGCTTCCCGGTGTGCGTCATGTCAGACGGGAAGGGTGTAGGGAGACTTCCGCGGGTGCCCGTCATCCACCTGCTCCCGGATGTGTTCGGTCAGACGCCCGCTCTCCCCCGGCCAGCACAGTGCGCCTGCACCCAGGCTACCGTGGCCCCACACAGGACAGCACCTGGCCTCGCTGTCTGGGAAACGCTTCGGGTCCCGGCCCCTGGCGCCCCCACCACCTCTGTACTTCTGGGGGATAACTGATTTCCTAAGAACTTTCTTCCTCTGATAACTTTTATAATGAAAACGCTGGGGGGAGGCATCGCCCACAGGGGGTGGGGTGTAACGGAGCTCGTCGGCCTCTCCCCGAGTGGGCTGAGGAGGACAAGCGCAGGAGGCCCCGAGTCTGCTTGCACGTGTGGTTGTGTGTGCACGCGCGTCACCCTCACGTGTGGGCAGGGGCACAGCTGGCTGGGAGCAAGGACAGGAGAGCACCTCAGAAAATCAGTCTCCAGCCAGGGCCCCACCGTGCCCCAAGGAGACCCTGCTGCACCCACTGTCCCTCAGCTGTCGCTGGGCCACGGAGCTCAGCCGGGCGGGATGGCGAATCCCGACCCACTGATCCAGGGGGTAAAGCAGGAGCGCCACCTAGAGGGAAGATTACACAGGAAGGGCGGTCGTTTCCCAGGGGCGGGTGGCGTGCTCCATTTCCTGCAGTTCACGGGTTTACCCTCCCCTCCCCCGCCCCACCCCGTGCACTCGGGCAGCACGTGTGGGGGACGTGGCAGGCGAGGACGAGCGGCAGAAACACCTGCCAGGTGCAGCTGGGCTGCGCCGGCTGCGTAGGAAGGAGCTCGGCACCTTTGGGGTTGGGACGTGAGGGGGACCTGACTCATCGGCCCTCCTGGGGGCCGAGGGACTCTTCCCCCAGGGGGACTTGTCACATCCCCTCGGCCTCCAGCAGTGTGCTGGGATGGCACTGCGCTCCGTGCTCAGGACCCACCCTGGGTGAGGTGAGCCTCTCCTCACAGTGCAGAGGCCCCTGGGACCCCGGGATGGGAGACCCCTCAGCCAAGGAACTCACCAGCAGTGACGGCCGAAGATAAGCTTCGCACGCCATGGAAACCAGCAAATGCCTCCATGAGGGTGACTTGGCCCCCGGCTGGGCCGAACTGTCCTGTGGGAAGCAGGCACTAGCGGGAGCCTACACACCGGGCCTTTCTGGAAACTGCACAACTGAGACCCATGGTGAAAGCTACCTGGGACTCGGTGGTCACAGCCTGAGGGCGGCCAGGGCTGCCGCGCCGCCCGACAGCCTGGGCCGAGGAGGGACACCCTCTGGCCCCGCTCCCAGCTTCTGTGTCTTTTTGCTACATCTTTGCTGGCGACAATTGCAAGATTTCGAATGTGACAGTCGGTGCTGTCCTGGGTCCCCAAGCAAGACGCGCAGGAGAAACGCTTCCTGGGGGGGCAGCCTGAACCCTGCAGAGCTGAGCTGCCCGGAGTGCCCCACCCCAGCCAGCCGCCGACCCCTCTCCCCGCGTCTCCCACTCCACTGGGTCCCAGTGCTCCAGTCCTTCCACCTCCTGCGAGCGGAGATCTCTGCCTGCTCGGCTGTTCACACGCCCCGTGAAGGGCAGAGAACTTCACCCAAAGCTGACGAGCCTTCAGTTTTAGGATCCCTCGGAGGATGGTAAAATAAGATTTCAGAAACAGACAGGATTGCTTATGGGAAGCCCTGGTGTTAGATCAGGTTTCCTGGGGCTGCAGCAGGAGCCCCGAGAGTTTTCCTCCTTTGTTTTTCTTGGTTTCGTGTCTGAGGAAAAGCTTTCTTTAAATCCCCCACACTGCCTGAATCACTAAATCCAGGGCACATCCTGTGGTCTTTGCTTCACTATGAGGCAGGAAATTTTTCTGCCTCAAGCTCTCCTGCCTCTGCTTTATTAAGCTGGTGGGGCATGAAACGGGCCGGAGAGTCCTTGAACGCCAGGAGCTGGACTCCTGCTGGAGCCGGTGCTCGCGTTCCTAGTTACGGACAGGAAAGCTTTGTTTTCATGCTCCAAATCCGCCGCCCAGCTGCGTCACACTGACACAGGTAACGTCACCCTCGGCCCGTGCAGACCCCCGGTGGCTCTGCCTGGGACAGCTCCAGACCAGGGGCGCCATCACGGGGACAGGACCAGGTGACACCACCCCGAGGAGCAGGAGTGAGGGCCACGGGACAGAGGTTCACCAGCAAGAGGAAAGAGGTAGAAAGGGCCCGAAAATGACACTCCTTCCCTCCTGCCCAAAGGCCCTGAGGCCTGGGCTCCCCCAGATGGTGGAAGGCAGGTCCCCTCCCGTGAGCCGAGGTCTGAAACCTGAGCCCAGGCTGAAGATGCTGCTTACCGAGCTGAGTCAGTGCCCCCCGGAAGTATGGAGTCGGGTGTCCTCCTTTCTGCTCCTCATGCCTGCCAGCCGCCCAGTGACCATCTGTCCTCATCTGCAAACAGCACAGAGGTCCCCCCCTCAGTGGTGGCTTACAGCTGTGGCCCCTGGCATGTCTGCCACCAGGAACTGGCTCCGCGGAAGGTGACGCTCCCGTGGATTGGAGCACACACTTCAGACCCCTTGCATGTGTGGCTGCAGTAGGGCGGTGCTCCCACGAGAGTCTAAGGCCTTGCTGATCCGACGCGGGCGGAGGAGGCTGGACCCCAGGGGGAGCATCCCTGGTTCACTCACTGCTGTGCACGGGGTTCCTGAGGTCCAGAACAGGGCTGAACCCGGGGTGGATTCCAGGGCTGGGGACCCCTGGCTTAGGGGTGTCCCATGCATGCACAGAGGGTCACTCTGATGGGAACTGGCACCCCCTCCAGGTTCTGGCCCTGCTCAGCAGGGTGGAATTCATCTGCCTTCAAGACAAGACCCCCCAGGTTCCCTCTTTAGCCCCTGGTCCTCCCTGAGTGCCAGCCCATGCCCAGAACGGGCCACACCACGCTCCTGTGCCCCAGCCTCCACCAGGCTCTCCAGACACAAACAAGAGAGCCACCAAGCCTGAGTCCCCAGTCCAGGACAGCAGGGTGGGGAGACAGTTCTGGCCCTGAGCAGACCTAGCGAGGAGCCAGCCGCTCCCCTGGACCCGCGGGTTGGGCCAGACAGGGGACCTCACCACCAAAGTCTTCAAGCACTCATGTCCCCTCTGCCAGATGGGGTCCTGTGTCCCTTAACCACACACGCCCGCCTGCTTCAAACCACTGCTAGGTTATTTACTACACCTAACGCAATGTGGAGGCTGTGTGGACTGTTGCTATCCATATCGTTCAGGGAAAACCGACAGCAAAAGATCTGTGTGAGTCAAGTCCAGCGTCTCCACGCAGGCCTAAGCGTGAGGTAAACGAAGGAGACCGGAGGTGAGCACAGGACCCCGGGTGGGAGGCGCAGAGGGCGGCGCAGCGGCAGCGCCCCCGGGACTCGGCACAGCCCTCGTGAGCTGCGAACCTGAGCTTTGCCATGTGAGCTTCCTGGGGTTTTCCCAGCTCGATCCACCGTCAGGGGAGCCACGGATCCAAGCCCACTCCATGGCCCTTGGACGAGGAAGGGGCTCCAGGAGAGGAGGCGACAGGCAAAGGCTCAGCGCCAAGAACGGGAAGAGCAGGGATCCTACAGGAAGCAGGACGGGGCGAACGTCCTGCTCCCCGAGGCGCCTCCTTGCCGGCCGGTGGGTGTAGGAAGAAAGCTCGCCTGGGCCAGAGCAGGAGGCCTGGGCTCGGTGACGCGGCTCTGGGTCCTGCGCTCAGGCTTTCGAACGGCGCTGAGCGTCCTCCCTCCACCTGGCTGTGGTGCTCCACCCGGGACAAGGCCGCAGCCTGCCTGCAGCCGGCACCCCGGGCGCTGTGGAGGTGACTCTGGAGCACGGAGGCCTCTCTGCTCCTCCCCACTGCCCCGCTGCTGGCCCAGGGCTCTGGGCAGCTGCTGCAGCCAGAGTGCCCGGCGCGGCTCACCGCGGTTACCGGGGCCACAGTCTCCAGACATTTCAGCCTGAAAAGTAGCTCAGGACATTTTTCCAGGTCTTCCTAAAGCCACAGAGCCGAGCGGCCCCGGTTTGGGGGTGCAAAGAGAGACAGGAAGCTCTGGAAGCCACCTGTCTCCCACCTACCCACACGCCAGGAGGTCCTGGGTTTAGATGCCAGCCCAGGGCGTGGGACCAACCGGGGCACCCACAGAGGGCCCGGCTGCCCCCGTGTCCCGCCCTCCTCCCCTACCAGCACGGACAGAGAAGGCTGGCCGGGTGGAGGACGGTCCTGTCCCCACAGGTGATCCCCACGGCAGCTGCGATGGCTGGAGTTGCTTCCCAGCTCAACGTCCTGTCGAAGCACACAGTGGCCTCACCTGGGTGGCGGTCTCCGGGTGGAACCGATTCCTGGGCCCGGCTCCCTGGCTGCTGGGTGACTTCAAAGGATGGAACCAGGCCCGAGATGCGGCCTGCAGGCCAGGCCACAGCATGAAGCAGGAGGAAGACTCAGCCTCCTCGCATTGCTCAAATGCAGAGCCCAACCCACCTCGGGCCCCGCAGCCACACCCGGCTCTCCCTTGGGTGGCTCGGTGTGCGAATTACTCTCCAGGCTCCTTTGATCTGCTGATTCTGCACTCAGCAAAAATGTGTCAGGAATTCTCCAGGCAGCCGGGCCACGAGGGCCCGTCCTCCCCAGCACCAAGCTGTCTGGCTGAGACCGAGGAACCCCACTCAGTCCAATTTCCTTTAGCAGCTCATAAAAACCTGACCACGCGTGGTGAAACCTCACGTTCGCATGGCACGCTTGTCTCCAAAGGGCAGCAAGCGGGATTTCTGCAGGTGCGGCTCCTGACAGCTGTGTTGTAAGTGAGGAGACTGAGGGTTGGTGAGGGCGAGTGATTTTCCTGTGGTCACTCAGCTGGGACAGCAAATAGCGAGCCAGGCCCGGGTCTCCTGAGGCCCCTCATGGGGCTGGGCCGGTGCTGGCTCCTGGAGCCCTGGGGCAGGACGGGATCTGATCCCCGAGGGCTGGGAGCAGGACTGCCCCTTAACAGTGCCATCTAACCCCCGCCTTCTATCAGCAACCACAGTGTCCGGAGCCCCTGCTCCTCCCTGATCCTCAGTGCCCGAGGAAGCTGGTGGCAGAAAGGCTGGCAGGGGGCCCTCAGGAGCCCTGCATGGCTCCCCATGCCTCAGGGACCAGCAGTCAGTACACTGCCGCCGTCTCTGCGCCCCTGCCCACCTGTATAGGGGCTTCTTTGCTGTTCCAATCAATCTGGGATCCTCAGTTTCGGGGAGAAGTCATGGTCTCAGCCTAGAGATGACCCCAGGAGAGGCCCTACACCCCTGTGTCACCCCAGTGAGGTGACCCCTGACCCTGGCCCCATGGAGAGTTCCTACACCACAAGGAGAGGGCCTGCGCCCCTGTGTCACCCCAGGGAGATGGCCCCTGACCCCGTCTCCTAGGAGAGGCCCTGCGCCCCTGTGTCACCACAGGGAGATGGCCCCCGACCCCGTCCCCTAGGAGAGGGCCTGTGCCCCTGTGTCACCCCAGGGAGGTGCCCCCGATCCCGTCCCCTAGGAGAGGCCCTGCGCCACTCGGCTGTCCCGCTCGGTGACAGTGTGGCCCTTCCGGACACCGGACTGCCTGCCGGCCCAAGCTCAGGGAGCCTTGCTCTTCACTTTCTTATTCGACCACTTATCTTCATGGCAGGCCTGGTCCCCAGCACCACAGGTGAGGAATTGGGGGCCACAGAGGCCCCTCGTTTGGCCACACAGATGGAGGAACCGATCCTGGGCCTGTTTAGCCATGCTGGGTGATATCCCGCCTCTCAGGAGGGTCCCCCAGAACCTGGGGTCCACAAAGACTGTGCGAAGCCTGGGTCCTGTGGTGGATTAAAGAGGGGACCAGGCCTCCAGCACGACTCCCTTGGGAGGTGGGGACCCGAGTCAGGGCACGAGTGCCGGCTGGGGAGATACCCGGCAGCTCTGGTCTTGACCTCTTGGTCTCTCACCTTTGGAATGAGTCTTTGGGGGTACCCCTTTATGGGCCCCACTCACACTGTGGGAAGCCAAGGTCCATGACGGGCACCTGGAGGAGCAGAGGTGGCCTGGTGCCACCGCCCGCACTGCCAGCAGCTGGGTCCCCCTGACCTGCAGCCTTCGGAGGACTGAAGCCCAGTGGGCACTGCCGGTAAACAGAGCTCGGACTCGGTCCTGAGCTTCTAGTGAGCGGAGTGGTTTGTTTTTATGTAAAGAAGAGAATAGTTAGACAAAGAAAGGGGAGCGAGGAATGAAGGTAAAACGTTCTAACATTTTTGATAAATCACCAAATGAAAGGAGAAATGTGATGATTCTGCTGTTTAGGGGAGACACGGAAGCTGACTGCATTTGAAATGAGGTTGTAGGATTCTGTAAACCTCCTGCATGGAAAAGAGCACCAGAAGCACAAGCAGGAGCTTCATTCAGCCCGACAGCGCTGCTTCCGACGCTGGCAGTGCCCAGGGGGCGCTTCCCCCGCAGGAACTGAGGCCAAGGCGTTCAGACCCTGAAGGCGGCATCTTTCAGGAGATAGCTCGGATGGAGAAGTGCTGCGGCGAACAACACCCAGGCTGTGGCATCTGGGCTACAGCCACGTAGGAGGTGGCTCAGTGGTCACAGCGCGGACTGTGCGGCCCACAACACCTAAACCACGCGCTGTCTCACCCGTCCCCGAGGACGCTTGCCGGCTCCTGCTCCACAGAAAGCTCAGCTTAGTGCCACGTGTCTGGGCGCTGTCCACAGATAGGGCTGAGCTGGATTTCACAGGATTAACAATCAGGTGTAAAACGCCATATAGGCACATAAATACAGACAGACAAATAGACAGACAGACAAGCATGCACATACATCTGCATTCATAATCTTTACTGTATTAGGCTTCTCTAGAGGAACGGACTCAGTATAAAGTATTTGTCTAACTGTACAAGAGCGAGATCTTAGGTGGCTCACATGGTCAGAGGGAAGACTCCCACGTGGCCATCTGCATGCTGGAGAGCCGGACGGTCCAGTGGCGGCCGAAGGTCGAAGGCCTGGAGCTCACCGTGGAGTCACCGTGCGGAGTCTGTGTTGGAAGCCTGAAGAAGCTCGGTGTGCATGTCCAAGGGGACTGGCAGAGCGGAGCTCCTTCACGAGAAGGAAAACGTCGCCTACTTCTTTCCCTTTGCATTCTATCCAGGCTCCAAGCCTATTGGTTGGTACCCCACATCGGGAGGGTCTCCCCCTCAGTGGTCTGGCCTGCCTGTCAGTCATCCACAGACACACTCAGGGTTTACTGATCTCCAAGGCGGTTCTTACTCCAGGACAGAGGACACGTCATGATTAATGATTACAGTAAAATTTAAAAAAAAACTAGGAAAAAACAAAAACACTTCATCGGGGGAAGATGGGGAGCAACTCAGCCCCTGCTGTTGTGCTCTCCTGATTTCGGATTTTCCCTGACCACACGGCGCCTCTTGCACCACAGGTATTTTTACACACATAAGTGAGGTTCGTGTGTAAGAGTTTCTCTGGGTAGAGGAACGTGTTTGGTCCTTCGGCTGGGCAGGCAGCGATGAATTTGACTGACTCACCCTTAACAGAGGACATCTGAGAGTCGGGGAGACACAGTTCAGCTTCCTAGGCTCCAGGGTAGTTGGCTCCAAAGTGTGCATACCACGCCCTCTCCCAGAGATCCCAGAGGCCCCAAGGGATTGAGCTCTGACTCTGTCACCTGCTTGCCCTCCCCGTCCCCTGTCGCCCCCATTCCCTGGGCCACCTCCACATAAGCTGCTTGCACTCACATCCTGGACTCAGGGTCTGGGTGTGGGGACCAAGCCACCAGGAATGAGCAAGAGGAGGGGAAGTTCCCAGATTCCACCAGGCAGCCTCTGGCTCGGGGCAGAGCCAGACGCCTGGGAAGCCAGCAAGCCAGGCCAGAGTACCCTGCTGCTGGCAGCTGGACACTCGTCTCTCTCCCTGCTTTCCTTTGCCTGATAAGCTACCCTGAATTTTTAAATAAAGAATAATGACAGGACTGATTTAACCAAGTGTTGAGGGTCACATCTGTGTTCTGAGTCGTTACTTTGAAGCAAGGCAAACACACCAAGAGAACCGAGAGTGAGGATGGGGAGGCTAAGGAGGAGGAAGAGCTAATGGCGCTCATCTGTGTTTGTCCTTCGGCCGGGTGCTTGCCTGCTGGGGAATCTACAAGCACCTTCAGCAGGTGCCCTCTTCTCAGGGGTGTGGCAGCGGGATGCAGAGTGTGGAGTACGATCATCTGGGGCTGAGGCAGTGGGAGCCCCGTGGACAGCAGTGTCTCCACAGTCCCAAGTGGCAAGAACGGCAGCTCTGCAGAGGAGAAGCTGCATGGGCGACAGCGAGACCCTTCTGAGGAGAGTGGGGGGTTGAACTGAGGAACAGAGCACCTCCCTGTCTTGGTAACTTTTCTCTCATTGCTAGGACAAAACACTTGACACTCAAAATGAAGGAAGGAAAGGTTTATTTAGCTTACAGTTTTTGGAGGTTTCAGCCCATAATCAGCTGGCTCCAAGGCAGGGTGGTGTGGTGCTGAGGCAACACTTCGAGGCAGCAGCCAGAGCAAAAGGGGAAAGCAAGCCTCCTCTCCTCCTTATATTACACATCCCCCACCCCACCCCAGCCTCGCAGTATAGCACTCACCAAATCTCTGTGGCTCCTCTTTCACAGGATGCGGATATTTACAAAGTAAGGACCCTGGCTCCCTGCTGAGTCTCTCAGTGAAACTTATAAACTTCTCAAGTTGGCACAATGTATCAACCGTAACACTCCCCATCTCTGAGACTGGGTGCTGCTGGGGACTGGGGTACACAGGGGCAGAAGGGGAGCTGCATCCTTTCCTCCCTGCGTGTTTCTCAGTGGGGACAGCACGCTGGCCTCCTGCCCTGACCGCCCGACTTGCAGCGCCAGTGTGCTACAGGAACAGCCTCCTGTGCGAAGCAGGCCGCCCTCTGCCGGCTGGAGCTGCAGACAGGTTGGGGCTCTGGTGACTGCGTCTCACACTTTGTTAGTTAGAGAGGAGCAGCGTGTGCTGGGAGCTCCTGACACGGCTCGCGTCCACGGCTGTCATGGTGAGCCAGGCCTCTGACCCATAGCGTCCCCTAAGCTTTTCAGAGGAGCTTGTTTTCCAGTGGAACAAGGCAGACAGGCTGCTTTTGCTGACAAGCCCCGATCTTCCCTTGGGCCTGCAGATGGAGGAGAAGAGCCGGCACCTCAGCCTCTGCTGCGTCTGCCCCCTTGGCACAGTCTCTCTATCCTGCAGTCGCCCTGGGGTCTGGGAAGAATAGGCCTGAGGGGCAAACATCTCGTGACGGGTTGGAATTACTTCTCCGGCACTGATGAGGCCCTGCCTGCCGGGTCCTGAGGTGCAGGCCAGCGGGAGCAGGGGCACAGACCGCTGGGGCCGCTTGCTCTGCCTACTTCTGGCCCCCTCCTGTGCAACCTGCGACCTGACGTCCACATCCCCGAGGACAGGGCTGAGGACACTGGACCCCCTTTTCTCCCCGACACAGTTATGCTGACTGAGTTCCTTTTTCTGCCTTTCGCTGTTCTTCTGCCAGTTAGGTTTCTGGGAGGAGCCACCAGAACTGGTTTGCTGGGACTCCTCAGATGCAGGCCCTCTTTGGCCTAACATTTGCATTAATGTGTCTCAAAAAAATATGTCGTTTGCTTAAACCAGTGTCCCCCAGTTCCCTCTCTCCTTCTCTCGCTCTCCAGTGCTGGGAATCGAACCCAGGGCCTCACACATGCTAGGCACGCCCTCTACAACTCCACCACCGAGCTGCGCCCCAGATCTGGCGTGGAATCTTGATACTCCCTGACCCTGTGCCACATTCTGCCCACCTGGGCGATGGCTCTGTGCAGAATCCTGTAGCCTGTGTCAGACCCTGGACCATTTGTCACTGGCAGGGTCGCCAGCAGCAGCTCCAGCGGAGATAAGGATCCAAGTGCACACAGCTTCTCGGGCAGTGACCCCAGGAGGGAGAGGGGTCTGGGCCAGGGAGAGAAACAATCTTGAAGGGCACACGCTGAACAGTCCCACTCTGAGCAGCTCAGGGGTTCTGGGACATGGGGAAGGACATGGCCTGGGAGCCGAGAGCTGATCCTGCCCACCACTGACCAGTGGGGGCACGATCTCCTTGACACTGGGGGTCTCAGGTGCTTAGAATAGGATGATCCATCTGTGACACCAGAGACGAAGCCCAGGAGGGATGGTCGCCACCCCAGGTGTGGACCAGACTTAAGTCAGGGCTGAGGAAGCTGCAGATTTTAAAAGATCTTGACTTCTCAACAGATGGCATTGGGACACCTGGTTCCCCATATGCGAAAGAATGAATTTGGAAGCTTAGCATACCACATTCAAATAGTTAACCCAAAATGCATCAGAGATCTAAACACAAGACATGAAGGCCCAAAACTCTGAGAAGAAAATAGGAGCAAAACTGCCTGGCCTTGGATTTGGCAATGACTTCTTGGATATCATTCCTGAAGCACAGGCAACAACAACAAAAAAATAGGTAACCTGAACTAATCAGAATTAAAAACCTGTGTTCCTCAGAGGACACAGTGACCTACATGACTGGTAACACAGAAAATCACATAAAATACTTACACATCACCTATTTGACAATACTACTACCCAGAGTAGATAAAGAACAATAAAAAGGCAGTTAATTTAAAACTGGGCCACAAACTCAGACAGACTCATCTCTGTAGAAGGTGTACAACGCCACGGGCACAGGAAAGGGCGACGAACAGCACTGGTCATCAGCAAAATGCAAGTCAAAGCCACACGTGGTGAGACCCCGGCGTGCGCCCGTTACAGCGGCAGTGACAGACAAGGACATGGAACACAGAAAGCAGCAAGTGCCGGGGCAGAAGCGGAACTGGAGCTCTGTGCAGAGTCCGTGGAAGGGCACGGTGGTGCCTTCTCCGTGGGAACCAACGTGGTGGTTCCTGAAAAACACTAAAAATAGAATTCCCAGGTGGAGCAGCAAGTCCGCTCCGGGTAGAAACTCGAAGGCCGGGCGTGGGGGTGTGCCACACCACGGCCACAGAGGCGTCATCGCAGCAGCTAAGACACGGACACGACCCAGCGCCCATTGCCAGGTGAGCACGGCATGCTCTCTACGTAGCGCACCTTCCTGGCGGTCCTCAGGGGTTCTGGGGTGTTACATGGTGAGCCTGACCGGCTTCGCTCTCTGTGCGCTCGCGTGGAGATAGACTCTTCCTCCCACGAGCACGGAGGCTACTGCGATACCGCCTTCCACCGGGTCCTCGACACAGCCAGGACCCCAGGGTCACGTACTCACACCTCCAGAACTGACCGCCGAGCAAACTGCCCTTTTTATGTGGCTTCCCAGACTCAGATGCTTGGCTGCAGTGCTGGTAAACTGACGAGGACAGGCGCCCACTGTGCATGGGGCCCTCTAGGTCGTGGTTCTGTCCGGCATGCCTGCGGGGCTGCACAACAGCTCTCCCCCCAGGAGCACAGGCTCACTGGGCGTGGGCCACATCCGAGGTCCACAGGCTCAGGCTGGTGGTTCCCCAGCCCCTCCTTCCCGGGTCACCCCAGACCACCACCCAGAAAACAGGGGAGTCGCCGGGCTGGCAGACCAGGCCGAGACCTCGGGCTCTCCTATGCGAGATTCCCTATGAAGTCCTAGCTCAGCAGAGCGCACTCAGGCAGCACGGGGGTGGGGTGGGGGGCGCATTTGCTTCCTCAGCCTCCACCTCTCCCGAGGCTGGGCCCGCTGTGAGGTCAGAGACTGTGCACCCCGGGGTCTCTGCCGGATGGCTCCAGCCCAGGCGTCGCCTGGTGGAGACAGGGACACAGGATGACCCTGCTGAGGAAGAGGAAGGAAGCCCGCCCTGCTCCTTTCTCACAGGAAGTTTACAGCCCTGGAAAGGGAAGAGGAGACTTGACCAGGTTCCTCTGAGCACCCGGAGGCCGCTGTACTCAGAGCCGGATTCCCTGGCAAATGCTCCGGGGAGGTCTGCTGAAGACGGAGGGCTCTGGAGGAGGCAGGGGAGAAGGAAAAAGGCAAAGCATAGAACAACTCGTGGCAGCCCCAGGGTCTCAGAGAAAACCAGGAAATGTGGCCACTAGGAGTCGGGGAGAAATGATGGGCTGTTTCTTCCCTAGAAAGCCGTGGGGGACAGCTCCCCCTCCAGCTGCACCCCAGGGCCTCGTGGAGCTGGGACTCTGGTTAAGTGGCGGCAGGAGGCCGCCTCGGTTACCTCCATGACGGCTCCTCCTGTCAAGGGCGGCCCCCACACCGGCCCCAACGTGGAGGAAGGGCCTGCTGCTGCTTTAACTCTTGCTCAACCTCAGAAGAGCTTGAAGGGCTGGCAGACACCCCTGTGGGTGAGCAGTGCATCCACCTGCCAGGCGCACTGGGGTCACCGCTAGGGCCCACATAGTCCCTCACTTGTGGGGAGCCATGGCCAGCTTAGGGGTGGGGGGCCCCTTCTCCTGCAGGGCACTGCCCCTACCTGCCCTGCCCAGGTGAGCGCACGTTTCCCTCCTGTGGCCACCCCGGGTTGGAAAACACCCAGAGGGCCACGCCGGGGCCTTGGTTCTGGCTTGCTGGTTGTCTTGCAGCCCCTGCCCACCCAGGCTCTCCGAGTGCCCCTGTCTTGCAGCCTCTGCCTTTTGCCGTGGCACAGAAAGAACCCGGGCCTCTGGGTCTAAACCCAGGCAGACAGAACGTGTGAAAACGGAGACCGGGGCTGTCTGGTGGGGCTGCAGGCCAAGGAGCACTGCGCAGTGCACGGCCCCTGTGTGAGGTCCTCCATGGTGCAGCAGGGGAACCTGCCAGGCCTGGGCTTGTCCCCAGCCGGAGGCGCTGGGACCCGGGTGCTGGGCAGGGTGCATCGAGAGCTCGGCTCTGCTGGTGGAACTCAGCTCTGTGCCGTGTCAGCGTGTGTGCGCATCACTGGGAAAGGTGGTGCTAGTGTGTGCACGCCCGTGTGTCTGTGTGTGCCTGGGCAGGCTGTGCGTTCAGTGGCAGGAGGTATGGAGCGATGAGAGCGGGGTGGCAGGAGGTGCCTAGGATGCAGGAGGAGCGGGAATCCCAGGCTTCGGGGACGGTGAGCGGGTGGGGAATCCCTTGCCCTCTGAGGAAGCCCACAGGTGACTGCGCAGGGCAGGGAGCGTGCTGTGGGGGGATCCCCTTGGCGGGGAGCACAGGAGGAGAATGGGGAAACGATGGGTGGAGGAGGGAGGGTGTTACACAGGCATCAGATAAGGAGGCCGCAGGAAGACCTCCGTCCTGCCACCCGGCCTCCTGATCGCCGAGGAAGGGAAGTGGCCCACAGACGCCGCTCTCATCTAACAGTGTGGGGAAGGAGGGAAGATCTGCTCATTCCATCTACGGTCGGGGTCCCCTGAGCCCTCACGCCGTGTGAGGTGGGAACAAGGACTCACACAGTTCCGGCATAGCAAGGATGCTTCGCAGTGTCCGAGCAGTTCACAGTCTCTTGGGAAACAAGCTGTCCCCATGTAGACGTTAAAACCCCATCCACGAGCCGGAAAGAACTGTCACTCACTGGACACGTTCGAGGTGCTCTGACACCTTTCCCTGTCGCTGCTTGGAAAGGAAAAGGACTTCGCAGGACAGTGGCAAAGACTGACCGCATCTCGCCGCGCTCCGTGTCTTGCAAAGCCGTGGCTCCCAGGGATGGACAGGGTGGGAATGATCAGGAATAAGAATGACCTGGCAGCCTCTCACCTCCTAGAAATAAAGGAAGACTCATCTTAAACTGCCTTGCAATGTGCTCTGGCCGCAGCTTGGGGACACTGGTGTAGCAGGTGGCTGTGCATTGAACGTGTTAACAGCACTGCCGAGTGGCCCTGCTGGGGGCCCCCCAGTTGACCCTGTGTTGGTGTCTTTTTCCTGTCGCTGCTTGCCCAGCAGCAGAAAGTGGCGTTTCAGAACTGTGTCCAGTGTTTGCTTTCCTGTAGCCATGAGTGGCACTGGACCCCTGTAATATCTTCACGGGCCGTCTGCATTTCCTTCCCGGCAAATGGTCTTTAGATTCACTGTCCCTTTTCTCCAAGGGCTGTGTGAGTTTCCCCCATTGAGCTGTGTGTTATGCTTTGTGTCTGTGAGCCTCATGCACTCGTAGGTGAGGCCTCTAGGTGACTGGGTCATGGGGTGCTGTAGTTGGATTAATCCACTGAGGAGTTTACAGAGGACTTGCTGCTAGGAGGTGGGGCCTGGTTGGAAGAGGCGTGGCTGGGGGCGGGGCCTGGAGGACTGCGGCTCCCTCCCAGCTCCTCCCTCCCTGTCTGCTTCCTGTGCACCATGGTGCGAGCTGCTCTCGTCTGCCAGGCCCCTCTGCCGGGCTGTTTATTTTTGGTGCTGCTAACTCTGGACGGCAACCTGAGCCAAAATGATCCCTCCCCCTTGAAACTGCAGGGGTGGGGTGCTGTGTCTCAGGGCCGAGAAGGTGACTCACCCATGAGACTCTTGCAAATTAAGAGCATGTAATCTTTACATGCTACGATTGTTAATCACCACCTGTCATGTGACTGGCCGATGATTTTGTTTCTAAGCTGTCATCAGCACCGACTATCTCCCGGTGGCTCTGGAGGGCGTCACCTTCTTGGGAGGGCCTGCTGCATTCCCAGAGTTGATGACAGCTGCTCACACTCTGCGCTGCTGTGACTGTGACAGAGGCAGCCGTGACCAGGAGCCTGTGCTAGCGGAGGCCGTGAGGCAGGGTGCTGGGGATCCGGCCGCCTCCTTCCCCACAGTGCTGCGTCCCTCCGTGCTGGGGGTTAGGGTGCTCCTCTGGTTTTGTTTTCATGCCGTTTGTTCAGAGTGCACCGTTTCCTTAGTTTGCTGGTGATTCTCATTCACTACTCTTTAATGTATGATTTCTACATCTGTGTCCACGAGCAAACTTGGCCCCCACAGTTTGTGCACTGCAAAACGTACCTTCTGCTTTCTGCTCTGTGGCTTGCTCCACACTGCAGAAAGAAAGACACTGACCTGCTTTGCTCAGCCTGCACCTCCTACTGCTCTGTCTCTCCACACTTTTAAGGCTTTCGTGACTTCAAGAAATTCATCTAAATTTGTTCTCAAAATGTGGTTTATCGCCTTTTGCTGCACACCAGACTATCCTCAAGTTGATGGCCCAGACGCAAAACTTTTGCATGATTTCCATTGGTTTCTGTGTTTCAGGGGTTGGGATGGAGCACACAGTGGACAGCTCGCTCTGCACGGTGACGTGGGAGCCTCGGGGGACCCTCAAGGCAGAGCCCGGCTCGTCTGAAACCGTGTACCAGGCTGGCAGTGATGCTGCGCATGTGTTTCTCCCGGCCTGGGCTCCTCACACCGTGGTTGCCACCTTGGAGAGGGAGAGGGGACAGAGGGGACAGGGAGAGAGAGGTACAGAGGGAGCAGACTCGAACCGCCTGGCACATCCCGGCCTCTTGTCTCCACCTGCGTTCATTAGGGGTGGGTCAAGCCCAGCCCACATTCGAGGCAAGGGAGGAGGGCAGAGACGCGCAGATGTATTTTAAAGCCCCACAGAGGGCGGCAGTGAAGGCCTGGCCCCGGGCTCCAGCTGCTGTCCTGCGCTTGCCACACGTGCTTCCCTCTCGCCCACAGTGGTGACCCTGGGCACATCTGCAGGGCAGTGTCCCTCGCTCTGCCAAGCTGGCCTCCTTCTGGACGGCCGCCTCCCTCCCAGCCCTCGCTTGGGGCCTTTCATGGTCCTCGTTAGACAGGGAGGTCCCGGCAGCCCGTGGTTGTTCCTGCCCCTCTCGGCCTCAGGGCATGTGGCGGCTTTGCCAGGTTTGCTGATGGAACCTGGGCTGTGGGTGGACCTAGAAGTTTATTGATATGCAGCTAGACCATGAGTGACAGGCTTGCAGACAGTTTTATTCATGCAAAAATGTTTGCTTATAAGTAAATGCAAATGTTATCTATTCAAACATTTATTTCTAATTTCATGCAAGCTGGTTATATTTGAATTTTTCTCCTTTATTCCTAATAGATAATTGTGACCATTTTCAGGAAAAAATATTTTAGGAAAACCTTTTAATTTTTAACACTTCTGTTTATAGTTTTAAAAAAATAAATTCAAGTTTGGATCCTTGAAATTTTAATTCAGTAGAACCAATATTTAACAGTTTAAATTGGGGATTTTCAACTTTGACACAGTCATAGACAAAGAAATCCATCTAAGTTTCTATATTTGGGGCTGGGCTTGACCCACTTCCAGTAACTCCTTGGGCTTTCCTGTGTCCCCAGGGTGGGGAGCAGTGTCCCTGGTCTCCAC
>RJWM01018892.1:0-40132 GCA_004363535.1 Dasyprocta punctata
ATCCTGGAAGCAAGACACATAGACCCTGCCTTCATTAAATTAAACAAATGAATTCTAAAGTTATCCCACTCTGAGGAAATGCACAAGGTACTCAGATATTGCTGAAATATACAAACATTAGGAGACTAATATTTCTGTGGAAACCAATACATATTGCCCCAAGTCAACTCTCTCTTCTTTGGCAGTAATCGACATTTGCTCAAACACAGGGCTAGCAGTGACCCCACATGAGAAGTAAAATCTGCCATTTCCAAGCTGGTTCCTCACAAAAGCCTCCTCCTCTTTCTCTTTCTTCCTCCTCACGGACTGGGTCTGAGACCAGCCAGTGAGCCACATTTACCTGTGCAGCTGCCTGCGCACCTAGAGGAGTTGGAGGAGCCACAGAGTTGACAGAATTTGGCCTTCTGGGTGACTCTGCAGGTCACACATACCACTGCATACGATGCTTTCCTCATCTATTCCACGAGAGAGATGTGAACATTTTCCTCCTTTAACCCATGTTATGATGTTTTTCCTTGTTATTTTAGCATAGCTTTTTCCTGTAACTCTTGCAAGTATGAAGCAAGAATGATTAAAACATAAACATGAAAATAATACTAGTAATTTGTTGACTTGTAGAACCCCTTTCAAAACCATAGAACTGATTTCTTCCTTCAAGATACCAGTGAAAAGCTCTGAATAGAGGGTTGGACAAGATCTTCAGACTATCAAACCCTCAGCTTTCTCATTCATAAAAATCTTACTATAATTATATAAACATGGTGAGATTATTATTATAAGGAGCATGTGATATATGTAAATTCTCAGTTGCATAGAAGATATTCACCCGAGCCCACTACTTTGGAGTGTCAAGGAAAAAAAAAAAGGATCCACAACAGTACATATAATCAACTCATCTGAGGCAGAATAAAAAGGTGGTTGCCAATGCTCTGACTCCAAGACTCCACACCCTTCGGGAAGGTTCTATAGCAGTATCAAGCACTTCTTCCTTTAAATCAGTTCTCTTGTGATACCTGTCACCAAGCAAAGCTCCCCAGCAATGACACATGTCCAAACACAAAGGAGGTGTGTGCAGACCCATGTCATCGCTCAAGAGTGAGACAAAGTCCAAGTCTCAATTGAGGATGTCAGCAGTACAGGAAAACGATGGCAACTGCTGGCTCGGGTGATGAGGTGTCTTTACCAAGAGCACAACAGAATTATGTAAACAAGAAGGAAGGTGCAGGAACACTGGTTTGGGCACCTTAAAAAAGGAGACGTAGTTAGAGCTTTTAAACAAAATGTTGTCCATGCCCAAATTCTCAAGGATACACCAGAACAGAGACACAACATTTTAGGAGATAAAGGAAGTAAGAAAACAATCATCTCAGTACAGAATGTAAGTTTCAGATGAAATCAATCCTTGCCAATCACAATCATAAATTTCTGGGATCACAGCGAGGTTGCAACCGTCCCAGCCCAGGGGCATGGTCCCAGATGAGGAAGCAGCGCTCAGAGGAATGGCACTCAGTGAGAACCGTAACTAGCAGAGGATCAAATCCTCAAGAAAATAAAACAGACTGCAATGGCATTTCCTCAATCTGCTGCAGTCAATCTGTACTTCTTAAGTTTTACTCGCTAGGACCTTCTCGGCTATTTCTTATTCTTAAATTTCAGTAAGACGTTCTAAATGTTTCTGGCTTTCTTCTGGACAGCACTGATAAGAAAGGACAGTATCCTTAGCCCTCCTTCCTCCTAACACTAATGCCTACTGTGTTTCTTACTGTAGCCTTGAAGTTTTTGCCTCTATCGCTGTGGCCTACAAAAGTCCCCTATATACAGCGCTGCTTGAGTGTTTGCAAGCATGCATAATAGATTGAAAAATGACTTAGAACTGACAAAACCCATGAGAAATAATGCATTTATTTCAGTCTGAAGAAATAACTGCCTGTGCCAGAACCAAAGCGAAACCATGCTTTACTTGTTAAATCTCTATAAGGAAGCTACTAGTTTTGCAAACTTTCTAATATCCATTTTTGAGAATTATCCTTCATAGGAAAAGCTCAGAAGTCAGAACTATTGAAATTTAAATCCTTGAGTTCATCGAAAAAGTGAACTTGAATTTTATGTTGGGTGATAGAACAGTTCCAAAAAAATTTCTTTATTTAATAGCCTAATATATAAAACCATATATTAGAAGCAGCCCTGTCTTTGCCTCAAGAACATAAAAATGGGCTACTTAAAATAACCTTGGATTTCTACCTCACAGGTCACTGAGCATTCTTTTTCATTAGATATAGATATAGATATAGATATAGATATAGATACAGATTATATATATATAAAATGTATATTTGGCAGTGAAAGACTACCCATGTATTATATTGTTTATATTATGTTATATTAATTTTCTTGGTTTCAAGACTCATATACAATTCAAAAATATTAAGATATGGAAAACATGCATCTGAAATTGCATAAATAAGGTCAATTTTCCACCAAAACCCAAAGAATAGGCCATGATGCTCTGGCTCCAGGTTTCCCTGAGAGCTGCTCCTCTGCTTATAGTTGGTGCCTTTCTTTGTCCGCTTGGCAAACTCCCATTCATCCCCCAAGATGCTCAAGCACCACCTCACCTAAGAAGCCCTCTGTCTCTCTCCCAGCTCAGAGCTCTTCTCCAAACCCTCCCTGGTCCACACATCATAAATGCCTCAAGTGCAGATTTGGTTTTTATGGAATTCCCATGAAATGAGAAGCCCCATGAGCTCACAGACAAGTCCTACTGACCCCTGTGACGCTGACGTCTAGCGCACAGTAGCAAGGAAACCTTTAATCTGGAAAGGCAACAGAATAACAATTTGAGGTCTCTGTATTTTTTTACAGAAATAAAGTCCCTGGATGAAAACTTTGACAGCAAAGAGGGATTGGAAGAGTTCTGATGGGGAATAAAGTGGTGGAGGTTAGCGTAGCCTAAGCCTCAGGCTATAAGATCTGTAGCTGATCTTATATGGAGCAGATCTTCTATGAATGCATATCTATCTATCTATAGATATCTATCTATCTGCCTATAGATAGATATCTATATCTATCTATCTGAGTATGGAGGTTCTGAGTATGGTGGTGCAATGGACATGTGTATGAACTGAGCTTTTGTGTGCTTGTATGTGTGTGTATAAAAAGTGTCCATGTATTTGTGTCTGTGCTTGTGAGTGGGTCTATGTACAGAGGTTTCCTCTGTATTTGTGGTTTATAAATTCATTCTAGGGTTATCTGTGCTTTCATATGTGGGTTAAAGTATTCTCTCTCTCTCTCTCTCTCTCTCTCTCTATATATATATATATATATATATATATATATATATATATATATATTAGTCAGGATAGATAACTTCTTGCTGCTACAAAAACGGATCTCAGGACTTAGCATATATAAACTTCATTGAGGCCAAGGTATTCATTGGTTCGATTCTTATGTAGGGACTCAAGTTCCCCTATTTGCTAGACATTGATTTCATCATTTCTGTACATCCCATTAGACAAAATGCATTCCTGTGATTCTCTGTTAAATTCATTGGAGACTCAGGAATGTAGCATGTGGCAAGGTAGAAGAAAATGAAATGGGGTTTCAAGAACACTTCATATTACATCTACTACATCATGTCTCTTACACAAACACACACACACGCACGCACACACACACACACACACACACATGCTAGCTCAAAAACTGTAAACTTGCACATAAGTTCGCCGTATCCCCCACCAGTGTGCTGGCAGGTAAAAGGCCTCTGGTCCCACTGACTGCTCGCATTCCCAGGTGGCCATTCACAGGAGTCAGGCTCCAGCCTATGCACAGTTTAGGAGTCCTGATATAGTCATCTCAAAGCAGACCCCAGGGGAAGGAGAAACTCTCCATAGCTAATGAGGCATCTGATAAGGGCAGAAGCAGGAGCAGGAAATAACCTCTCCCTGGTTAATGAGAGGAGAGGGATTACAATCTCATTGGGAGCTTGATGAATATTTTCTCCTAGGGGGATGAAGAGTTGTACTAATTCATCCCTTGTGCCCCCAGTTCTCTTTGTTCCTCAAACTGCTCACCCAGGTAAAAGCAGGCCAAACTAAACATCCTTGCTGCCCTGAAGTAGGGAAAATTTTATACAAGACTTCATCCTGACCATGATTGTAGGTAGCCTTCTCTTGGTGATAGCAAACCATCTACCATGTGTCTACTGTAAAATTACATTCAAATTATTTATTTCCATGTCCAGCTCCCCAGTGAGATGAAGCATTATTTCTAATGGGCAGGCAAAACTCTGGGGTGTAGAGGGTGCACCTCATATTTGACATCTTCCTCAAAAAAATTAGCTGTGCAGATTTTGGCAGCCTATTTCATGTCTAATCTTAGACCTGACCCTTACAGTGAGCAAGTCCCATGTTTCAGGGTCTAGAAGTGTGAAACTAGTTCTCAACCCAACCGTAGAGTGTCTATAGGATGAGTGCCTGCATCCCACCCTTGAGACCCTGAATGAATTCATCTGAAGAATGCCCAAGCATCCACATTTTTAGCAGTCCCTGGACAATTCTTAAGTTCTTACCCTCAGCCATGGTTAAGAAGCCCCAGTGTAAAAGGAAGAAAGTGAGTGTATCACACCTGGAATCTTTTCTAGCCAGATTTGTAACGATGTTTTCCACTTACACGCATGCAGATGAGGGAAACCTGGCTAAATATTCCATGTGACTCTTGCAAAAACAAAAAAAATCAGAAAATAAAGTCAATCCTAAAAACTCACTGGGTGAAGACCTGAGAAAGATATGTGCTTGATTAAGCAAAATGTCATGAAGGTTTTCTCCTTAAGGCTAGTGAAGCATCATAATGGTTTGAATGATAATGGTTATCAAAAAAATAGGGAAAATAAAATGACTATGATATGAGTCTGTGGAATAAAAAGAAGTGAACTTGAGAACTATAATCTGGTTAGAACAGAGGGTGGAATTCATAGATTCTGGAGAATCCAGGACAGCAGGGACAGGGGAGAATGGTCATCATAAGGAGAAGAGATACAGAGAACTGGCAGAAGATTAGAATCTATTTTTTCAAATGTTTTTAATTTTTTAAATTTTTATTTATTTTTTACTTTTTTAGAATCTATGATGACCCAGGAAAATATTTCCTGTGGATCAGGATTGACTGGTGAATGTTTAGCATAAAAGAGTAAGGTTGGTCATTTCATTTAAAGTTGATCCCAGCCCAGAGCGTTAGTGCCAGTCCCTCCATCCTCCTCAAGTTTTCATGTGACATCTTATATGCAATGACTTGGACTATTGGTACATTGGCAGATTTAAAGGTCACAGGGGTCCCTGGGGTAAGAAGGCGGTGGGACATGTTCCATCATCCCCTCTCCTGGAGTTAGTGGGGTGGCAGCAGCACAGCACTGGGATTAGAAGGTGGCTCACTTGCTCAACAGATATCTCCACGCATTTACGATGGGTTAGATAATCACTGTGCTAGCTATTTGGGCTACATCAGTTGGACGGAATAGAGATCCTAACTCTTTCCAAGTTTATATTTCAGAGAAGATTGACACTAAATAATGAGATATGTAAGTTATGTAATAGGTTGAGAAGATGACAGTCTTGTGAAAAAATAGTAAAAGCAGAGCAGGTAAGGAGGGATTGGTCATGTCTTAATGAGTAAAGAGGGTCCGGCCATCTGTAACCATGAATAAGGCCTTCAGTCAACCCTTGCAAAGATGATTAGTCTGAAAAAAAGATGGGGAGGAGGTGAGGAGGCCATCTGAGTCCCTCTGAAAACCAGCAGGGGAGAAGAGCCGGATAAATCTAGTGGGTGCCTCCTTACCTGCTCTGCTTTGACTCTTCTTCCACAGTGCTGGCACAGTCTCTCCTATCAAGTAACTTACCCATTTCAAATCAATTGTTTATTGACAGCCACGTTTTTCTATGTACAGCTGACATAATATATGATCCAAGGATTCAATGAAATGATGTGTGAAGCACTTGACACATGGCATGTTCTCAGCAGATGTGAATTTTCTTCTCCTCACCAGATATTTCACCTGTTTTATTTTAGAAATCTATGAATAATGCTCTGTGTCCAAATATAGCTGACACTACTTCCCTTTAAATGCTATGAGAAGGATAACACCTAGAAAAAGAAGCAACAGCAAAAGCAACGAACAATATCTCTGGTTTGGACACCAGGGTCAAAGTTGAGCTTCCCACTCTTGCTCCAAGTGTGAGTACCAGAAAGCATCTTGGGGGTGTTTCAGCAGCTTTCCTAAAGAAGCTCCACGCTTACTCCCCCAGGTAGCCACACACCCAAGTCACAGACTGACAAGAAAGAAACAAGGGGAGACAGAATTACTGAAACTTTCAATGTAGTGGCCAGATCTATCAACAGAACTTGACCCGATAGTCCTATCTCTGAATGTCTAAACAGTTATTACCTTTGTCGTGGAAGGGTAGCTCTAGGAAGAGGAGAGAGAGTCACTGAGCACTTGGGTTAAAGACTCATTTTCTAAGCCAAGGCAACTGTGTGGTGGGTAAGAGCTAAGAATTATCTCATGGTATTGTTTATACCTAAATGCGTAGTGAGCAGACCATAGTCCCAGCATCTAGGTGAGAGGCATTTCAAAGGAGTGAAGTTTAAAAAGGCGGGCGATGAATGAATGTTTCACTCCCTCTCTCCTTCCTCCATCCCTCTCTCCCTCTTTTTCTTCCTTTCATTTTCTTTATTTCTTGACATTTTAAGTTTAAAAGTGGAAATGACAGGCAAATAGTTGTATATACAAGACTGAAATTTATAGTAGAGTCTCTACTGCAGATACAAATTTGGAACACAACCAGAACAGAGAAAAGTACATTGACATGTATCCCTCAACCATAATTAGCAAATGCTAGCATTTCTCCAGTATAAAAACAGGAAGCCTCCCAAAAGGTATTGTGAGCCCATTGTTGTCTCTGATTCCTATAAATTTATCAGGAGTCACAGGAGAAGTGCTGATCAAATTGCCTCACCTAGTGCTTTCTTGTTCTCTTTGATTTTCACTGCCCCCCACCAAGAAACAGTATTAGGAAGAAATTACAAATAATGTTTTTGAGCTGTGAAATACACTTCCAGGGACAGAATTAAGAGTGCCAAGAAATGGAATGGTAATTTCAGCCATATGCCTTCTGGTCTGAAGTATGTTTCTTTGTTTTGTAAGAACAAGGACATTTGAATAAATTCTTAATCTTGGAAAGGCACCATGATTTACCCAATTTAACAGACAAGCACAAAGTGTTTCGGGAGGTAGATGGCAAGGAGGGCTAGGATTTGTAAATGTCATGTGAAAGACATCCGGATGATAGCAGGGGTCTTTCTCTGGAGCCCTGGCTGGAGTGGAAATGGATAACCTGAAGGCAGGAGCCAGTGCGTCTATCTTGAAAGAGACCTGGGAGGAAAATAGATGAAGAAGGAATCGAGGGAGGGACAGGCACTGGCCTCTGACCTCGGAAGTCTCAGACCTGAGGAGCATTCAGAAGAGTGTCCAGTAGTTCAGTCAGAGTTTCAGTTGCACTCTCTACAAAGCTTCACAAAAAGCTGAATTACAAAACCTTTTTTTTTTTTTTTTTGTCTGAAGGTGAGGAGGTTCTGTGGTGTAGTAAAAAGTGCATACACCTTGGGGCAACGTGCCCTGAGCCCCAGGACCTAAGACATGCTCATGTGCTGGCCTCATCCCCTCTGTGGACTTTTGATTAAGATTTCTATCTTCCAATTCTTTCTCCACTTACTCAAGCATATAGACCTTTTCACAAAAACACACGTTACTTCAAGCCCAAATTCTTACCAGAAAAGGTAGCACTAAATTTTCTATTATCTAATTCCCTTTGAAAGCATTATAATGGCTGGGTGTTGTGGTGCACACCTGTAATCCCAGCACTTGGGAGACTGAGGCAGGAGGATCGTCGGGAGTTTGAGGTCATCTTGGGCTACATAATGAGACCCTGTCTCAAAAGATAGATAGAAAGAAAAAAAAGAAAGAAAGAAAGAAAGAAAGAAAGAAAGAAAGAAAGAAAGAAAGAAAGAGCTGATAATGAAAAGTAATAATTATGTAGAATTGCCTAGGATATAGTTTGGAATACACAGTTGATCTGTTCCCATAAAGATTAGAAAATATTTTATGTAAAGGGTCAGACAGTAAATAATTTAGATTTTTCAAGTCATTCTGTTTTTCATATCTCTGTTGCAAATACTCTACTATTGCAACTTGAAAATAGCCATAAACAAAAAGTAAAATAATAATAATAATAAAATGTGTGCAGCCATAGTTTCTATTTCACTGGCTTAGACATAATATTCTGCTGCCTAGTAAAAGTAAGTCTTACAATTCTGGTTTCAGCAATAATGAAGTACCATGTATTGGCTCACTGTTCCTAGAGATAATAACAAGAGAGGGAGAGAGGGAGAGTTATATATAACATAAGCAAGCAATATATTAAAAAAAAAAACTACCAGAAATGTTGAAAAGGATCAAGAACCAGCAGAATTTGGATTCTACAGGTGGAAATAAGAGAATGACACTGAAGATTTTCCACTGTTTTGTGGACTTGCCTGAGGGAAAATGAGTCAGTTCCTCTTAGCGAGTCCAGAATTCAGATGGTGTCTTGATTACTTTACTTGTTGCTGAAACAAAATACCTGACACCCAAAGTTAAAGAAAGAAAAACGTATTTAGCTCACAATTCATAAAGATTTTACTTTATATTTGGCTGGTACCAAGGCAAGGTGCCACGGCCGCGGGGCATTGCAGAAGAGAAACAGCCCATGGCACGCAGAAGGTAGGAAAGCTGCAAAACACTGAGGCAGCGAGGAAGCAAGCAGCAAGTGGTAAGCAGCCCTCTTTCCACTTCTGATATCCGGGCTACCCACCCTTAGGGCTGACAGCACTCACACTCAGCATGGGGCATCCTTAATCCCAGAATCGCACCATGCATCAATCATAGCATCACATGCTCAATCCCACTGGTATGCACTATAGATTCAGCCACTTCTGAGCAGCCCCACCTAAGACCTCATGAGCCTTTGTGGGACCATCTAGCTACAAGCCACAACATTTCGCCCCTAGCACCCCAAAGACTCATGTACAAGCCTTTCTATAAAAGGCATTTATTCCATCTCTGAGAATTACCAAAGTTCTAACAGTTTCAGCAACTCTGAAAGCTTCAAATAATGGCCAATGCACCTTGGAGGAGAACAAGAAGGGCCCCTCGCGGGGTCCCCGCCTGGCCCGAGCGGTGCAGGCACCGATCAGGACACAATATGGACTGCCCTCCGGGGTCCTGACCCCAGTACCTTGGAGGAGAACGAGAAGGGCCCCTCGTGGGGCCCCCGCCCAGCCTGAGCGGCACCGGCATGCAGGCTTGGAATCAGGGACAAACACTACACCTCCCCCCGCCCCTCCCCCGTAAGCAACCTGCTGTTTTGGAGGTCTGGCTGGATTGATAGCAACCAAGGAACATCAACCAACTTTTGTTTTGTAGATTTGGCCAGGCTTCTGATCAGCAACCCAAACATCTCTTCTGCCTTGTCTTTTATTATTAATAAAATATTTTAAAAAATAATAATGGCCAATGCTTGTTGTTCATGTTCATGGTTGTTCATGTCCTATCACAGTGGCTGTTGTGTTTTATAAGGTAAGTAGACACAATTACCATGACTTTTAGAAACCAACTTTTACACCACTCGCTATCATAGTTCTAGTAAGTGGATCCTTCTTCCTATTCTTAAATCAAACTCTCTAAGAGTCTACCTTGGATGTATGTTTATCTCAATAAGTCACCAACAATTTCCTATCAATCATAGACAAAGAATTGTTGACATTTTGAATGGAGAAAAATTCCAACTTACAGGCTGACATTAAGTTGACATTGACATTTAAATTAATTGACTTTCACCCACAAAAAGTATGCCTGGGAAAGGTATGATCATCTTTCTAAGGGTTCTTGGCTTTACGGCTTGAAGATGAAGAAATAGAGCGAGAACTCAATTTGTCAGTCATAAACCAAATATTTATCTTTAACAGAAAAGAAGTAAAAGGAAAAAATGAACTAACACCCATCCAGTTCATTGTTTCTCAACTTTTCTACCTGAACATTTCATATTCTCCAGTGAGTTTGCAGAGTAAGAGAAAAATTTCATTAAATTATTATTTATCTATTTAAAATATAATACAGCTTGTCAGGAAAAGGTGACTATCAAATACATTTATAGTATTCTGTTCCCACCTCCAAAAAAAATTAAAATACTAAAGAAACCCAAAGCACCAACTTATACACACACACACACACACACACACACACACACACCCCAGTTCCATGTCCTAAAGGGTAAAATTCTGGGTGCAAATGTTTCATTGTACATTTCAGAAAATCAGATCAAATCCAGTTAAGCACTAATGGCGACTTATGGGTATAAGAACTAAATAATTCAAGGAGCAGTTTGACTTCAAGAATGGTTCAATCAGGAACTCACATGATATTAGGACTTCATCCTCCATTTTCGAACTTGGCTTTGCCTCCAGGAGTCAGGTCGCAATCCTGGCTACCCCCCATCTTCTCTTATTCTTCCTCCACGCTAACTAGAAAAGGAAACGCACACACTTCCTTCTTAGCAGCTCCGGTAAATGTAGACTATTAGCTCTGAGTTGGTTAGGTGGTATTTTTGAACCAAAATTTCTGGCCAATAAAAGGCACACTAAAATTGGCCAGACATGGTCACGTGCCCAGGGTTGTAGCCAGAGGTCGTGTCCACCCATTCCAGGCATAGTCACAAAACGTGAGCAAGAGCTACACTGCAGAGTGAAGTAGGGAGCTATGCCAAGGCAAAGGCATGCAGATGCTGAAAGCAAAGCCCATGGCTTTCTCCCCATTTAAATGCAGGCCATTCAAAGTCCTCTGGCTAGAAAGAGGAGCGTCCCACTCAGGGACAGCAGGAAACTCCATGACCTGCGATGGAAGTGGGGAACGCTACAGTGGGGAATCGGATCTGAAGGAGAGTGAGCCCAAAGGACTGCAATGAGGGGCCACTTTCTGCCCCAGCATGACCTAAGAGAGTCAAGTCAGCACCAGGGCAAAGATAGCACCAGGGAATATCTTTGAGAAGAGGGCTACAGAGAGGAAAGGTGAGCAAGCCCAAATAGAAAAGGCTTTCCCAGGGCTAGGACAGCTACCAGCTTCCCTTTGCTGCAGTAACAAATGACCATGACTGCAGCAGTTTAAAATGACACGACTTTTTTTTTTGTTTTTTTTTTTTGTTTGTTTGTTTGTTTTTGTTTTTTTTTTCCAGCACCGGGGATTGAACTCACAGCCTCATACTTGCCAGACAGGCACTTAAGCCGCTGAGCCAAACTCCCAGCCCTGGTTTTTTTTGAGTCAGGGTCGCACTATGTAGCTCAGGCTGGCCTTGCGCTCGCCTTGTAGCCCAAACTGGCGTTGAACTCACAAGGCTCCACCTACCAGAGCCTCCTGAGTGCTGGGATTAAAGGCGTGCGCCCCCCACACCCGGTTTGACATGAGGTTTTTAACACTATGGTGTGAATGTTTATGCTACCTACAAGATGCACGGTAACACTTAATCCCCAGAGTAACAGTGATGAAACAGAGGTCTTTGGGAGGGGATTAAGACCTAACAGCTCCACCCTCATGGCACTATGAGTCCCTTATTTAAATACTAGGGAGTCTAGTTGGGCACCATGCTTCTGTCTCTTCCACCGTATGTGGATACAGCAAGAAGGTCCTCGTCAGGCCCCAAAGATCAGAGGATTGATCTTGGACTTCCCAGCCTCCAGAACTGTGAGAAAACTAATTTCTATCGTTTATGAATCACTTGTTGTCAGATGATTTGTGATAGCAGCACAAAGGGACGGGGACAGTCCTCTCAAACTTCTGTAGCTGGAGAGACCAAATTGGGTCTCTCTGGGCAAAATCAAGGTGTCGATGGGCTAAGTTCCTTTTGGACACTAAGGAAGAATGAGCCTCCTTAACCTTTCCAGGTTCCAGAGGCATTCACTTTCCCGGGCTCCTGGCCTCTTCATCCTCTTCAGGCAAGTTCTCCTCACACACGTCACTGTGATCTACTTTTTCAACTTTTGATAAATCTTGAAATGACACTGCCCCCAGCCCCCAACAGTGCAGAACAGTTTGCTACTTGGAAGACAGATGATTAGCAAGCGTACTTCCATCTGCAAGCTGACTCCCTCTTGCCATATGACTTAATTTATTTGCAGGTCCCAAGGTGTAGCAAAAGAGATGGTCAGCCCTGCCCTCAGAAGTAAAGACAGCGGCTGCCCAGGGCCATGCCAAGGAAGCCCTAAGAGTCACAAGCAGGAGAGGCAGTGGCAACTTCTTACATCCTGAAAGTCTGCCTTTGTTTTTTCCTTTTTTTTTTTTTTTTTTGTACTTATTTATTTATTTGCTACTGGGAATTGAACCTAGGACCTTTGCACTGAGCTACACTATCAGTTCATATATATATACTTTTTTTTTTTTGATACAAGGTCTCACCAAGTGTTTAAATTACCCAGGCCAGTAACTCCTGCCTCAGACTCTGAGAGTTGAGATTACCACCTCTATTCTTTGCCTCTTGTCATTCAGCATTTGGATGAAGAAGCAGTGGAGTACATCCAAAGTTACAGAAGACACTGAGAGCCCTGGGAGGCTTCCAGAGCTGGGCAGGAACACCTGAAGGGGGCACAGCTGGTGTAACAATGATACCTCATAGTGCTGTGGCCTCAGCACTCCATGATTTAGGAACAGACTTAGGAGTGTCTTTTCTCCAGCTCCAGGTTGAAACACCAAAAGTAATCATTGTCATCATCATTTTCTCCTTCTCCTCCTTCTTCTCCTTTCTGCCCACCTCTCCCTCCCTCCTTTCCCTTCTCCTCTATCCCTCCCCCTCTCTGTTTCTTTCTACATGGCCCCTAGATAACCAAGAAAGGAGTCCACAAAGCACCACCTAGGTCTTGCTTTTCTCGTCAGTCCTGTGGGATTGCTCTTTGACACTATGCTGGGCTCTTAGCCAGGGGCTGGTACAGGAAGCGGATACCGTAGGAGGCAGCAGGGGCTGAGGACAGAGCCCGTGTGATTCCAGCATAGCCATGGTCTCCCTGAGATCCCTTATAAAACAAGTGGATGACAGGCTTTCAGGATCTCTGCAAACTTCAGAGGAAACTGTTCATAAAGCTTCCAGAACACAGCTACCATTTCCCAGACTCTCCCTGGAGATGAAGGGAACTTTGTACCTCGCACGATCACCTCCAGGATTTACTGAGAAGTAAATCCAGGTCAACTGGGCAGAAAGACTTGTCCAAGGTCACACCACTAGCCTGGGTTAGAGTCAGCTCAGGCCTCCTTCGTCACAGGACTGTGCTCCTCCTGCCCCATCCCACCGCCATCCTGACATTCTTCTCTCCCTTGTTTCCGATGTCCTGGCACATGTTCCAGTTTAATGGGTAATCAGGCATCCTGCTCTGCCGTGGAGCCCTGGGGGTCTGCTGGCTCCTGCCACTGCCTGTCAGCAGCCCAGAGCTCCATGAGACAGTAGCATGGCACATTTCCCGGAGGGAATGGCAGTTGTAATGGCTCCTCCTGCCAGGGTCTAACTCTGCAATCTCCTGAAGCAGTTAACATAGACATAATGACCATGAATCCCAGATGGACAGTGGAAGAAGCGGTCTGCACACACCAGGCACACCTCATGAGAAGAAGCAGCCAATAAAACTAATGAAAAGCATGCAGGCCTCCTACAGAGGTCTGTTAGCCCCAGACCATTGCTTTATACTTGCTCATTCTGGCAACGAAGTCACGGGATGAGGTTTGGGGAGTGGGTTTCTCTATCCTTTCCCCAACACTTCTGCTTCCTTCTCCAAACTCCCCCAACCTCCTTCTGAGCCATCTCCAGCTTCTGCTCGGAAGAACCTTGCACATGAGTGGCAGGGCTGTGCTTGATTTAGCAAAGCTTGGCCTGCTCTTGGCACGCACGGACGTGCAGAGTTCTGAAGAGAACAAAATCAGTTTTCACAGTGTGTCCAGATGGCTCCTGGAGAGTTTTTATGAAGACGCTTATTCCTTCATTCTAAAATTTAAAGTTAAGAAAACCAATTCAGTGAATTGAATCTATTCTAATCTAAAAAGACAGCTCCTGAAATAAAACTGCCTTGAAAGTAGAGAGTTTGGAGCTAATACTTTGTTTTGTTGTTGTTTTTTTTATTTAAAAAAAACGGTACAAAATTTCAAAATAAGATGGTACGTAACAATGGTTAGTATATTGTGTACTATTATTTTCAAAGTGGTTGCACCTATTACAAGCGATTGGCATGAAAAACTGATCAAACAGTATAGGCACACATCTTTCTTTTCAATGAATTAGTATCAATTAGTAGTATTTTAGTAACTATCTTAACTGTTTTGTGTGCATATGTATACATATATAGAGATAGATAGATATATTTTTAGTCAATACTTTGATGGTACCAACCCTAAGTTAGCAGAAAGGATAAGGAGGTCAGCTAGAATCTGGAAGTCATGTGTTTGTTTTCTGTTGTTTTTGTTTTTGTTTCTTTTTCTTTTTGTTTTCACTTTTCCTTGAGCTATTTTGAATTGGACTTTCTTCAGCTCACATCAGAAAAAAATTCTGACCAAAGCATGGTGAATATCATCTCTATACAAAACACCAGGGGAGTAAATTATATTGTTAATTATTTTAGGGCTACAAAAATTAGGGTACCAAGAGGATTATCCTCAAGGCATACTGCAGGTCCTGTCTCAAATGTGGACTCCTCAGACTTGACACTCTGTACTTCTAGGCCTAGAGTTCTTTCTAGTGCTTCTAAGCTAGACTGCTTTCCCTCCCCAGCTTCTAGGCCAAATACGTTTTCAGAATCCAGTTTGAAGAAATCCCCCTTTCTTTTCCTACCATTACCTAGGCCAGGCCCCATGTGTCCAGAATGCACGCCAAGTATCTGCAAACATAGACCTGAGGTGTCCAGCTGGAGGTTAACACCCAGGTCTATTAATATGTGCCACACCAGAATAGTTTTCAGGATCAATTTGTCTGAAAAATTCTGGGTTAAACAAAGTTAAGGAGTTAGGAGATTTGGGCATCAAACTAGACTAGGCTTTAGTCCTAGCTTGGCTGTTTGTTAGCTTTGTGACTTTGTGTAAAGACGCCATTATATCTGTGAGTCAAAGTTTGGTGCAGAGAACAAAGAGTTCCGTGTGTTCTAAGCAGGAAATGATTCAATGTTAGGAAACAGTGACCACAACAGCCTTGGAAAGAATGGAGGGGATCTGCTAAGGTTGGACTCGCAACATCAACTCCAAGATAAAAGGAAAGAAAATAGGGTTGGCTTCCCTGGGAGCCACAACCTCTACCAGATCAGACAAGGGAAGCATGATATAGTCGTTACCTGACCAACCACCACAGCCACAGTTCGAGGATTAGGAAGCCACCAGCATTGTTACTGCAACAGCCTGATGTGCTAATTAGCTTTGTGTTGCTGTGACAAAATAAGACAATCAGCCTGAAAGGGGGAAAACTTTCCACTCACGGTTTTTCATCCCTGTCACTTTTGGACCTGTGACACGGCAGTACAAACTGTGATTGGAAAATATGATTAATGTTTACATCTTAGAATTCTATTACAGTGAAAGACGCATTGACACTAATCCTCCTCATAATACTTATGCCATCCTTCTTGCCACTTTCTGAAGCAGTTCTGCAAGTCTTCTTTCATGATTTTTTTTCAGTTGCACAGTTGTGGCTGCCTTGATGTCCTGAACCCACTCAGAACATTTAGCTTCCATGGTCATTCTGACTTTGGAGAAGAGTCAAAAGTTCTCCAGGGCCAGTGGATAAAGTAGGTGAGAACACTGCCATGTTTTCACAAGCCTTAGTTTGTACTGGATGGCACTTGGCAGCAGAATTCACTGTATGTTTTATCACACCTCATAAAGACACTTACGAAAGAGCACTTCCAGAACTGTTTCAGAAAGTGACAAGAACAATGGGATGAGTGTGACTGAAGCAAAAGGAAAATATTATGAGGGGGATTAATGGTAATGTGTCTTCTACTGCAATGATTTTTTAATTTAAACTTTCACCATGTATTTTGATCACATTGCATGTATCAAAATGAGTGTGAGTCAGTGGAGGCTGGTCACTTCCTGGTAGCCAGGAAATAAAAGAGACCAAGAGGCCAGAGTCCCAACATCCCCTTCGAGGTCATGCACCCCAGTGATATCACTTCCTGCCACTAGACTCCGCCTCCTGGAGGTTCTGCCCCCTCCCCATGGCCATCCAGGATGACAAGCCTTTAGCTCATAGTCTTTCAGAAACATTTTTCCAAGCCACAGCAACTGTCTATGGAAAGTCATTCCAACAGCTGTCCTTGCCACAATAGCTGACACACCCAAGCTGGCAGCTGGACACTGTGTCACCAACTCTGTGCCCTGGAGTTTGAGACAGCTAGCACACAGGAACAGCTGCAACTTCCTTTCCTCCTTCCCTGCACTACCAAAGGGAATCTTACTAGTGGCACTTTTTCCCCAATTGGACCCCATGTGTGTGAGGATCACATCATTTCTGAGTCCTACACTCTGCACGTTAAGAAAAAGGGAACACTGGTTCCAGGTGCTTGGTGACTCTATCCAGTAACTACACCACATGAGTCATTGTAGGATTAAATGAAATAATATAAGCAATGTACTTCAAATAATGACTAGGGCCAATCCATGAGGGTCCCAGGAAAAGAGAACCCAGTCCACTGTTCCCGTGAGTCAGCAGAGGCCCTGCCGGGTCTGGGAAGAACACATTAAGAAGCTAGATTGACCTTCCCAGAAGCCATGCAAACCAGGGGGGCCCAGGAAGAGAGCAGCCAGATTGCCTTTTCCTCTAGTCAAGCAACCAGCTGGTTCAGAGGACAGGCTGAGTTGATAGCAACCAAGGTATGAAAACCACTAAATGCTTATATTGCTTGATTGACTTTGCAGGACAAAGGCCAGTAGTCTAAGCATCTATTAGGAAGATAACAATCTGTACTGTGGCAAATATGCAAGATTTTCTTCTGTCCTGTTTTTGGAATCCAATATTGTTCTCACTGTTTGGTTTTGTTCTGATTTACTGTTTTGTTTTATTTAATGCTCTGTTTTGATTGGTTTTATTCGGCCCTGTTTTATTCAGTTTTACTACGTCTGAGGAAACGGACAACTATTGTGAGATACATTATGGTAACCATTGTTGATGACCTAATGTCATGCTTTGAAGTTATGTACTGCTTTCACTGTTTTGTTTTACTGGTTTTATTCTGTTTTGTATTGTTGGGTTTTATTCTCCTTAAAAATAAAAACAAAATATAATGCCTAGAGCATACTTAGAGTCATGGAGTCCATATTGCTGTTTTTTGTTACTGTTATCTTCTGCAGGACTTCTCAGGACCTTTATTCTGCTAAAATACATGTTTCTCTCCCTGACAGTAAAAGTTACATATGTGACTGCTTGTATTTTGGGTTTTTTTCAGTCAAAAGACATATTTTAGATCCATTATTCATTTAGATAGACCCTGATGACTTTCATAATTGCATTAGTTTTACTTGTCTGTGATTTTCTGCTGTTGCAGTTTATACATTGTGTCAACTTGAGGAGTCCAGAAGCTTAATTAAGTAACTCAGCAGCTCTGCATCCTGGGGTGTAGAGCCCAAGCAGTTACCTGTTCATTGTGTCAATTTGAGGTCAGAAGTTTAACTAAGGGACTCAGCAGGGAGCCAGGGTTCTTTGTAAATATCCCCATCCTGTGCAAAGGAAGGCAAGGAGATTTGTGAATGCTACACCCATGGTGTGTGTGTGGGGGGGGGGTCCTGTGTACAATATAAGGGAAGAGAAGAGGCTTGCTCACCCCCCTTTTTTACTCTGGCTGCTTTTTGCTTGGCTGCTTCCTTGAAGTGTTGCTTCAGTGCCATGTCACCCTGCCTTGAAGTCAGCTGATTATTGACTGAAACCTCCAAAAACTGTAAGTTAAATAAACTTTTCCTTCCCTAATTTTGAGCATCAGGTGCTTTGTCTCAGCAACAAGGGAAAAGTCACCAAGACAGAATTTAGTACCAGAGGAGTGGGGTCGTTGCTGTGACTATTCCTGACCATGTGGTTTGAGAGCCTTTGGAAATGGCTTGCAGGGAAATTTTGGAAAGGTTCAGAGATGTTGCCTACATGCATAGAGCTGGAATGGCTTAGGTTGTTCTGTATGGGAGATTCTGGTCAGGGCCCAGGAAACCAGAAGGCTGATAGGAAGCCTGCTGGTAAGGACCAGGCTCGGGAGGTTTCTGCTGGGAAGCAGGACCACATTGGTTGTTGGACTCCACATGATGTGTGTTATGGCTTAGCAGAAAGCTTGTCTGCATTCTGCCCGTGTCCAGAGACTTTGCCTGAGACTGAGATTAAGGGCAAAGGACTAATTACTCTACAGAGAGAAATTTCCAGGCAACCTAGTGTTGAAACAGTGGCCTGGCTTTTGTTGGGGGTGTTTAGTCAGATTTATGTTGGGAATAAAGAACAAGAAGCCCAGCATGGTAATTTAAAATCTTGTGAGTTTGGTCAGGAAGCTCTGGACTATAAAGATGGAGCTGAGACCTTAATTGCTGAGAAGAAACAAAGGAATAAAAAAGATGGCCTGGGGGCATCCCAGGAAGCAGCAGGCCTCCACCCTTTGCAGCCTCAGGCCTTCAAAAGTGAAAGAGTTTGCTTGGAGGAAAAAGCCACAGAGTGCCATGTTCCAGAGTGGAGACAGAGGCCTCAGGAGATTTCAAAAGTGTGGCAGCCACACCAGATTCCAGAATGGAAGTGGCCACGCCAGATTCCAAAATGGTGGCAGTTTCAGAGAGCTCAGTGACCCAGGCAGTTGACCCCTACAGCCAAAAGAGAGGAAAGCCTGGCTACTGCTCCAGCCTGCAGCAGACCTTGGCAGAATCCACGTGGTGCTGGTTTTAAATATAAGAAAAGGCTAAGGCATCTTCTGCCTCACCTACAGAGAGCAATGCGTAAAGTTGTAAGGGTGAAGCCAAGGAACATGGATCATCCAAGGAAAGCTATGGAAGTTAAGACCCCTGAAGGTGCCGCAGGGGTGGAGTCACTCGAGCCCGTTGGAGCTTGTAACCAGGTTGCTTCAGATGCTGAGCAGAGAACTCCAGGATTTAATGTTTGTCCTGCTGGATTTTGGACTTGCTTTGGTTCCAATGCTTTTATTCCCCTGTTTGTAACTTTTGGAATGGTAATGTTTACCTTGTACCTTTATATGTTGGAAGTGTTTAATTTGTTTTCATTTGTACAGGGGGTTACTGTTAAGAGTTTGCCATAGATCTCGGAGGAGATTTGGGACTTGGACTTTTCAACAGTGCTGAAACTGTTAGGACTTTGGCAACTCTTGGAGATGGACTAGATGTCTTTTATATTAAAAATGTACATGAGTCCTTGGGGGTCCAGGGGTGGAATGTATTGGGTGATATACTATGTACCCCCCAGTCCTCATATACATTTGATGGTAATGTGAGTGCTGCACCTGCCCAGGGGTGGAGCTGAATACAGTGTAAATGAGGCAGGTCTTCCTCTTTTGCACTTCTCATGCACATGCACACTCTGTCTCTTGCCAGCGTGCCTTGCTGCTTGCAGCTGCCATAAATGGCAGCTCCGCCATGCCATGCTGACTTGGAGCCAATAAGTATGGACTGAAACTCCTGAGAAACTAAGATTAAACCTTTCCTTCCCTAATTTTGGGCGTCAGGTATTTTGTCTCGGCAATGAGCGAAAAGTAACTAAGACATCTGCCTTTATGTCCATGGGATTCTTTTTAAGTCTTCTTGATACCTGAGCACATAGTAAAAAGCACTTAGAACTCATTATGGTGTCCAGCCTGGTCTAAACAAATACACTGATTCAGGGAGCCGTACAGCACCTACGTCCTGGAAAGCGTGACTTATGGCAATAAAACTCCAGAGCAAGGAACATTGCAGCTTCTTGCACCCACTGCGCCAACTGGGTTTTGTACAGTCTTAGCCTCAGGTCTGTTCTGACTTGTCCTCTAAGTGGGGAAGGAGGAAGCCTGTCAAAGTCATTCCAGTTCCCAGTTTTGCCCCAGGTGACCCCTCCAGAGCACAGCCTTGATCTTTAGTTTCCCTAGACCACCCTCCCCTCAATCTCTTTTCCTGAGCTCGCAAAATGGCAGAGTTCTTACCTTTGGATGATCAAACTCGTCTGGGGAGACTGAGACTCCTGGCTGCCTGTCATAGCAGACAGTCATGGATTTTGATGTGTTCTCCGCTCACTGCCTCGCCCCCACCTCACAGCAGGTGAGAACATTTTGAAACCTCTTCAAAGCATCACAGCCCTGCTCCTGCATTTGTGTGCAAGGTGACATTTCCACTGACTTCAGCTGGAAGGAGAGCAAGGGGTCAATCCCTCCTCCACTAATGCCCAGCTTCATTTCTACCCCTCTGTCATCAGATTCCCTGAGCACCTCCTCCTTCCTTTCTGCTCTGAGCTCTGTCTTCATCTAAGATTTTACAACAATGTACATCCACCTCTGGTTTCTGCACTAATACTTTTTTCCTCTTTACAAATCAAAAATAATAGGCCAATAATAACGTATTTATTATGGATATTATTTTTAGCAAATTACCACATCCTGAGGTGGTGCCTATTTTTTATGTGAGAGTCTATTAAAGAAGTCCACAAGCACTTGTTAGCACTCATAACTTGGAACGCCATTGTAAGAACTTTGGATTTCTTGCCTAACGCTCACAGGAATGCTACCAGCATTATCACGCTCCTGTTAAGGAGGAAGAAATAGAGGCTCTGATTATTAAAGTGCTTTCTCAAGGTCAAAAATATAATTAAGGCAGGGGGGTCTGGTTTTACAGTGCTCTCTGGCCCTTTTTCCCGAGTGACCTGTTGTAGGATGGGGCAGGCATTTTATCAAGCCTCATGCAGAGTCTGTAGTGAAGTTGAAAGTCAGGGGAACAAAGCATATGAAGAATCCCAAATGAAGCACACCAGGAAATGCAGTGTACCAGAAGCCTGTTTTGTAAAAGAGACGGGCCCATGTAGTGGCATAGAGACAGGAAGCAAAGGCACTATTCTCAGCCAGAAAAATAAGAAGTCTCTGTGCGCTGCGTTCCCAACTCCTGTGAGGGAGAGTGAGAATAAAATAAGAAAGAAGGCCAGGTTTTAGGAGCCTCAAATGAAACCATAAAGAGTGAGAACTTTATGTTTTCAAGCACCATGGAGTCATGAATGGTCTTCGAGTGGGCGTAGCTGGGGCTGATTCTACTAAAAGCTAGAAGATGTGACCTGCTCAGGTTTTACTCATACTGTGTATAAGCTTAAGGCTGAAACTGGGGAAAGAATCATTTAATGAAATGCCTCAGTTGGCAAAGTTGAGAAAGAAACTGGTTGTCATATTTAGATCAGGAATGATCCCCAAAATTCCCATGTGCTCCAAGATGAAGGTTTTGAAAGGTGATTGGATGATGGGTTCCTTATAGCTGAAAGTGGTGTTAGGAGGTGGGGCTTGATGGGAAGATGTAGGTCACTGGAGGCGTAGCCTGGAAGGGTGTATCAATTTTTCAGCTTCTCCCTTCTCCCTCTGTTTCCCAGCCACCATGACATGAGCAGCTTTCCTCCATCATACCCTTCCAACATGTTTCTGCCTGGGAGCTGACCATGGACTGAAACTTTTGAAACTGTGAGCCAAAATTAATCTCTTCTCTTTTAAATCATGGATGTCAAGTATTGCATCCATCAACAAGAAAATAATTAAAACACTGAGCAATTCAGATCTTCTTTTTCTTCTCTGTGCAAATGCATGGTGTTCAAAGGAAACTTGTAAGAATCTATTGTCCTCCACTCACAGATTTATACCAAAGATGGATCCCAGAATGGAACTTGCTCCACTTCATCCAACACCTCCTCTAATTAGGTTTAATTCTTCTTCTCCAAACTCCTAGAGCTCTTACAAATTTAAACTGATCTATTCTGCAAGGACTTGATTAGGAAAATGTGATATCATCTTGCAATGGAGATGAGCTGTCTCCTCTTTGTATCTTTCATTAGTGAAGCAAGAGTCTCAAGAACTTCATAAATAATTGCATATGATATTATCATAGATCACTCAGATCCCACCTCCATCATCAGTCACTTCTCATTTCTAAAGCATATCTTTCTGTGAACAGAGCTTCAGTTTTAAGCAGTATCTCACTCCAGTACTTACTTCTTTTCTGTGATAAAAAGGCATGAAGTTAGAGTCACTGTCTTTATTTCTCTGGCATGGTGCAGCACTAGATTAGCAGGATGGAGGGAAGAGGAGAGAAGAAGCTGAACCACCTGCCAAGTTTTGAAAATAAGCATGAATCTAGCTTCACTGGGGCATTCTTGGTTGACAGGTTTAATATTTCAAAGAAAACTCAGATGTGTTGTATTATGGCTTGCTTTCTGTGATCATTCTTGGCACTTTTTGATTTTCTTACAGTTTACAGTGACACAGACTCTATGCTTGATGAGGGTGGGACTTTTCTGGAGTTGTCCAAAGCTGTATCCTGTGCATAGGACAGGGCATGGTACTAGGTGGCCCTCAGCAAATAGATGCTAAGCATCCAAAAGAGAGATGCTGAGTGGGTGTGGAAGAAAACATTTTCCTTGGCCAGACCTAACCATGGGCTTCACTAATCTCCCTGCCACTGAGGCTGGGCAGATATTGTGGGGAGGAGAGGAGGCCAGTACTGGAACTGAACTGGGAGGGTGGTTGCTGAAAGTGAACACCCAGCTGTGTGTGCAGATAGGCATGGATACTTGCTTGATTTCATTGTTTGACAAATGCCCAAGACCTTCTTGTAGAATGGTTTAAAATCCAGGGTTTCGCGCAAAACTCAGGGTAAAGGCTAAATAAATGCTACCAAATGAAAGAAATCTGATGAACTTTGTTTTGATAAAGGGAATTTAGTGAATTTGTTCATGATTTATATTCCTGTGTTAAAGAATTCCTACAAGTTCTCTTATGGATTCACAGCTGGATCAGATTCCCACTGAAAATTACAGTCAAGACTTTGTTACCACAAGAGGGTAGACAAGACTCTTTGCTAATTTACAACTGCGTGCTTGACTTCCCCACAAATTCTGTATGCTGAATCCCTGTTCCCAACATGATAGTACTAGGAAGTGGAGCCTTCTAGAAGCAATTAAGTTTAGCTAAGGACCTGAAGACAGAGTCCTCACAATGAATTTGATGTCCTCATAAGAACAGTGAGAAACCAGCTGTCTCCCCACCCACTTTATGTAAGGATACTCCAAGGAGAAAATGAAACTACCTGCAAGTCAGGAGTCAGTCGGACAGGCAGACTCTAAATCTACAAACATGTTGATCTTGGACATCCTGGTCTCCAGAACAGGGAGAACTAATACTTTCTTATGCCTCCCAGGCATTGTGCTATAACAGTGTGAGCTGACTAAGATGGACCACGGACTTAAGAAATGTATAAAATGTGCTTAGCTTCATTCGTGTTTAGGAGATTAAATTACAGTGTAATACCGCCACCAACTACAACAATGACCAAAACTAAAACTATCTGAAATAGCAAGTAGAGGGCTCAGTCAAGCTGTAGGAATGTTCATATCTTGCTGGTAGAAATATATCAGAAATCTGATCATTGTTATCTGATGAAGGTAAATGTACTTACACTCCATGACCTAGAAGTTCCGTGCCTAAGTATGGGCCACCTCAGAACAGCAAATGCAACTTTACCTCCAAAACATTAAATTGTTCATAGTCACAGTGTTAGAAAGGGCCCTGATCTGGAAACAACACAAAAGTTCTTCAATGTGAAGTGAATACATTGTGGCATTTTCGCATAATAGCAGTGATGAGTATGAACAATTTGCAAACACAGGAACATGGAAGACTCACAAACACGGTAATGAATGAATAAAGCCAGTCTCAGGGATCTGCCTGGTTCCATTTATGTAGAAACTACCAAAAGAAAACAAAGCCAGAGGAAACTCGCACACTGTTAGAAATGAGGACAGTGCCCGCTCCTTAGGTTTGCACCCTGGTCTGGGTGTCAGTTACACAGGTGCCTTCGAATTGCAAAAGCACATTGAACATGCACCCATATGACATGCATTTTCCTATTTGTATATTATATTTCAAGACAACATTTTTTAAAAGGCATATTCCTGTCTTGGGCAAATCATTCTGAGAAGGACCAGCTAGTTCATACTAAGTTAGAAAAGATTTCACTAGACTACAAAAAGTATGTTCCCTGGCCAGGGTGCTTCAATTCTGCCTCTCAGTTTCTCCATGGGGACAATGTCTAAAAGCATCTTAGAATGCCCCCTTGGAGAAACCAAACCAAAATTAAAGTGAGTTCTAGGAGGAGGAAGAGGAAGAACATTAGAAAGAAGTAATGTTCATAGGAGGAAATGTAATTTTAATTTGAGCTATTCTATCTTGGACGTGTCAGGGGGACTTGTGAGGATGACAAATCCTCATTCCTAAAGTACTCCAACTTTCCCTTCTGGACCTCCGTGACCTCTGTTCCTGGCACACAGGGCCTGTAAGGCATGTCTGTATTCTTCTGGGCTCCTTCACTTTGCCTGAGCTTTGTTCCAAGCCTTTTACTGATGACTGTTTAGTCCCCTAATTATCCTTCCTCCCCTCAAAGCACCCATTAGTTCTCCTGTGAACATTCTCACTCATGCATATTTCTCCTTACTTATGGGACCTGAAGCTGGAAGTGAGCATAGTTCTTGCCAGCAATTAGCCTCCTGAGGCTCCTAGGACTTTGAATCTATTAACTCTGTGAGGTGTGAAGAGTGCTCCAGCTGCATCGCTCACCCTTGGAGGTTTGCAGAACTTCTTGTGGAGGCACCCTTCGAGCTTCCAAATCACTGTGGTTTGTGGGGCCTGTTCACACTTTTCTTTGTCAACTCAAAAGGGCTGGAATTTCAGACCCAAGCTTTCTCTCACAGAACTGCAAAAGAATGTTGCCTTGTGTGTTTTACAAGATTGAATTCAACATTTTTACTTAACTTTCTACTGGATCTCTGTGTAATAGTTACAGGTGGAGTAAAATAATGAAAGTAATAACAAATTATACCAACATTGTGTAGTTTAGATCAGAATCTCTGCTGCCTATAAAATATGCACGTTTGAGGAGGGAGGGAGTCAAAGGTCTTGATACAGCTGGACTATGTTAGTAACAAAATTTCCATAAAAACTAATCAGAACTCATCTCATCCATGCATTCATTCATCTATCCACTCTGATACCCACTTGCCCATCCATCAATCCATCCACCCACTCACCTGTCCACCCATCTCTGCACCTATCCATCTGTCTAACCATCCAGTCAACCAGTCTCCAAATATCTTCAGTGTCCAATTTGTGTCAAGTGCTTGGACTGAGAGTTCAGAACAGATGTGACTCTACCCTTGAAAGTAGAAACTCATTGCTTTGCTGTAGACAGGAATCCATTTCTATGGTGCACAGAACAGTAAGCTCTATCAGCAAAGCCCATGGGCTGCAGAAGCTTAGGAAATGCACAAAGGGTTCTTTGAGTAGTTTGGTGTTAGATAAGGAAGGTATAAGGGCAAAGGAAGGATCACCACAGGACAGGTGACACTACAACTAGGCTCCAGTCTTTGAGAAAGAGCTGTTTGGCTAGAGAAGGGTAGAAAGGCACCTCAGATAGAAGGTGTCTGTGCATGGGACTGGCAGAGACAAAAAAAAAAAAAATCCAATGACAAGCTAGCCTGGCCTGAGGCTTGAGAGGAAGCATGGCTGGAAAGCAATATTTAGGTCTGGTCATGTTTGAGTTTCATGTTGATGCTTCTTAATTTTTTTCTGAAAGCCATGGCATTTGCAACAGAAGGTTCCAAGGTCACAAGTGCCTTTTTGAAAGTTTAAACAGGTGGCTGTGTGAGGTATGGAATAGAGGCAGGAAAGACTGAAGGTTGAGGCCTGGTGCTGTAGTCAGGGTTTACAAGGGAAAGGATTTAATACAGGACACATTAATTTATAGGATTCTTTAATAATATTCACCCAAAGAATCAAACGCAAAAGAGTACGAAAGATCTGTTCACACAAAAGAGACCCAAAGAATCCAGCTGAGGGCCTGGATCCCACGGCAATGTCCTGCATGAGTCCAGCAGGAGGCCTGGAGCCCATTACAATGTATCATGCAAGTCTGTATCAAGGATCTGCACTAGGAAGGCCCAGAGGTCAGTGGTGGCAGGTAGAAAGTCTGCACCAGCTGGAAAAAGAAGCTGTGCCGGCAGACTGAGTGATCTGTACCTGGAGCCAGGAAGCAGTGCTCAAAGTAAAGACCAGAGCTCCCCTGAAAATAACCACAGCCATCCTCAGTGAGAGCATGGTCCCAAGCTCCTCCAACAATGAGAACAGCCAAGTTCACATCAGGAAGGCCAGTATGACAAGCTTCTCGAGGATATTCAACCACAGTCCATCTTCCCTTTCAGTTCTCCTTTTATGCTGCTGGCAACAATCCTCAGGTGGACCTTCTACACCCAGTTCAGCTGGGGGTTACAAGTTGGCCATTAGTTAATCCACCACTCCTGGGAAGGAGGCGCTTGGCATTGTTCAAATCAGGTGTGATACAAAGACTTAACAAACCAATTAGAAGAGAAAAATAGAGAGGCCACACCTCATCATTTCAGGATGTTACTTATTGAATCATGCTCCCTACTTCAAAAGGTATATTGAAATCTTATCTCAGGTTTCCTGTGCATGGACCTTATTTGGGTCATTGCAGATGTAACGAAGTTAAGGTCATGCCATGTTACTGTAGGCCCTCGGTCCAACGACTGGTGTAAGTATAAGAAGGCCATGTGAAGAGCCCCAGGAAAGAACATCTCAGGAAGCAGGAAACCCAGATTGAAGTGTTCTGTCTGAAAACCAAGGACTACCTCTAGCCACCAGCAGCTAAGAGAAAGGCAAGGGGCATATCCTCCATCTCTGCCCACCAGAAGGAGCCAGCCTGACTCCCAGAGCTATGAGACTACCCACGTCTAGGTCACGTGTCTGGAACCAGCCTTCAAGGGAATCTTAAAAGGCAACATCTGCTTTGGATCTTGAGAAGGTGGAACTTAATATGTGGGAATTCCAAAAATGCACGTAACTTTCTCTCTAGTTTTTCTTCTTGATAACATTAGTCACCCTCAGAACTTAGCTACAACGCCACCTGTTTTCCTGTGTGCAGATGGGTGTGTCTGTCCCACTGAACAGATCCCGAGATGGAGACCTATGTGCTAGAGACAACTTCTAGATAGGCTTCCGGGAGAAACTAAGGATGAAAGCAAGGGAACTGAGCCAGGAAGACATTCTGGGCAACACCCTAGTGAGCTGGATGGAGAATCGTCCCACCCACCCTAAAATAGGAAAGCTGTTAGTCACAGATTAAAGACACATACATCTTTAGACCCTCGTACTCTCCTCAGCACAGGGCGGCAAAGAGGCTACAAGGGCTGTTCTCCAAAGGAGAGTGGTCAGTCCTGGCACAGCTGGGAGCATCTGCAACAGTGCTGTGACTGAAGGTGCTGTCCTCACCACCTCCTGAGCTCACTCTTCCATCTGAGTCTTCCCCCAGCACGTTGATGGCATAGAAGTAACGGCCCCTCCCTCTCACCTGCCAGGTATCGTAGGGCTTAGAGGAAGCATGAAGAGGTGAATGATCTAAGCAACCCCCTCCTCCAGGCTTTCCCCTTATTGCTGAGTCACCGAGGGGCAGCCACTGAGTCACAAGTTCATCTTGTTGAACTCTTCAGGCCAAAGGAGAGAGAAAAAAATTAATAAATCAACAACTTTAATAGACTTCTAGGCACCTGCCCAACTCACTCATTAGTGAGCGAAGCCGGCCCTACAATCGAGGATACTGTTCCCAGAACCCAGCACCCTACTAACAGGGGAGCAGAGGAGCTGGGGATGTCTGCCATGAAGAAGAGACAAAGACTGGAAACTAGGGCTTCTGGAGGCCATGTGGGGGAGGAGATGCCCGCTTTCTAGCAGCTCTAGTGGCTGGAGTTGCTGGCCCCGCAGGTCGGCACAGGCTCTGGTGTACGGGAGGACAGGTGTGGGAGGAACACAGGAACTGCACAAGAGTCAGGGGCTGTGCCTGGTCAGGCTATGAGCAAATCTCTTTCCCTGAGGTTGCTATGATTATGAATACTTGTAGCCATTGAGCCCAAGGTCACTTGGAAGGCTGTGCCCCATCTATAAAGAGACAAATATGGAAGCAATGTGTACCCCAACACACAGTTTTTTTATTCTTTTCTTTATTCTGTCTTCTCACACACAGCCTTGGCAGCAAGGTGCCCCACTTCCCATCCCCGGGTTCCATTCCCCTCAAGGAGCCCTTGTGCTGCTGGGTCCCCAGAGTCTGAGGGCCGGAGAGCTGTCTGCTCTGACCTCCGCCTCCAGATACCAGGGCCGGAGGTGCCAATGTCAACCGGGAAATGACTGTATACCACTGAGACGCATCAGATTCCTAAACTACCCTGCAGGCAGACACTGCAATTCCAAAAGGAAGAACATTGCCAGTCACGAAGACTCTGAAGCTCAGAAAGGGTTAGAATATATCACAGCCTCCCAGCTTATATAACTTTATGGGAAATTTTAAAAAAATGACTCCTTAAAATATCTTCTACACTTCTCATTGCCTGTAAAACAAACACAAAGCATCTCAGCATGATTCCCCACCTCCATAATCAACATCTAGTGGCCATTTATTGAACAGCTTTTTGTTGTTATTGTTGTTGTTCTGGTATTGACGATTGAAACCCAGGTCTTTTTCTTTTCTTTGAGACAGGGTCTGGCTAAGTTGCCAAGTTGCCCAGGCTGGACTCAAACTTGGAATATTCTTGCCTCAGCCTAAAGAGTGCTGATATTACAGCTATGCACCACCATGCTCTACTTTCAGCATCTTCAATCCATGCAACCCATTGCGTGCCCCAATCCTTGATCTCCTATCACCCAGTCATTGAGTCTTTTTCCCTCCCAGGACATACCTCTGCTATTTCACACTTCTAGGAATTTTGAGATATACCTCCACTTGAAATGTCTAGTCTTGCCCTTGACTTCCCACCTCGAGCAGCCACCTCACATCAATGACAGGGATGATTCTGGAAGTGTGCTCTACCTGGATTCATCACCAGGATGCTTCAGAACAATAAGAATTCTGAAGTTTCTCTCCTGGTTTAGTGAGTGATCCATGTATTAAACTGAAGTTTAAAAATCTGCAGTGTTATTAAATTCCTTACATGGTTATCATGCTCAGCACAATTATGAATCCAAGTTCAAGAGACCCTTAAGTCCCATGAGGACACATTCAGTCCTGTACTTAGTTTCTGATGTAGAGGCTTCAGAGAAAACCCTCAATATATGGGAGCCATTCCATTGAGTCATCAGGTCTTGTCAGACACACATGCATTTAACTACAATTAGTGGTGGAAGGGGAATAGCATGATAAATGAACTGTGTAGTACTGTGGAGTACTGCTACCTCTTCATTCAAGAAAACGTCATTGACTCCTATGCCCAGCTAGCAATGGTCATCCCTTCACTGAGCTCCCTGCTCTCCTCCAATGATGCTGGGCAGTGCCTGCCTTCAGCAATCATCTGTGTGGTGTCTAATGGCTGGGACCCTGTGCCTTACTCTTCTGTCAGTCCCAACACCAGACAGAGCTACCAGTCCAGCGTTGCTTCTCTAGAAAAACGTGATGAATTAAAGCAGTGAATAGCAAAATATTAATTAAGTAGATGAACACATGGACTGAGGAGAAGGAACAGATGCAGGGCAGTCAGACAGGAATAAGCAACCTGGGACCATCAAGCTCCCTGGGTTTGGCACAATAATGTGCTTCTTCTCCTCCTGGTCCCAGGGCTGGGTGCAGATGAGCCTCCATATGGGAGAGCGAGGACAGGATGTCTCTGGGAACAAACAGACTTGAGGAGAAGATGATGTCCCCAACATGCTGGCACAGGAGCAGTGCTGTTGGCAGTGTCTGCTCAGCCCTCAGCCCCCACATGGAACCATTCTTTAGGGAAATGGAGTCTGAGGACTTCAGAAGGTAAGGAGCTGGGTGGGAAAGAGGGCATGCACTTGGACGTTCCACAGCCATGGGCAAGAATTCTCCCCACTCTGAGATGGAGCCTCTGCTTTCCCATTTGAAAAGAGGAATCAAGCATGTCTTCCTACGGCCATCATGCTTGCCTTTGGTTGGAACAACTTGCAGCCCTCTTTGGTTCAGGAGAGTCCAGCAAATGCCGGCTGCCCTGGTAAATGTGTCCATGCATCCATTTTGGCCTCCTCAGTTTGGAGAGTAAATTATCTGCCCACCTTTGGCTGGCTCCTCCACAAGCTGTGCTCAGGTTTTAGAAGTTGGTTGAGTCCCCTTTTCCAAGAGGAAAGCAAGAGAGCAGCCATGCAGAGCACAGGCTCCAGGTTCAGCAGATCTGAGCCTAAACCCAGGATCTCCTGCCTAATGGCTGAGCCTGATTCCTCAATCATGAAATAGAAACAATAATGATCCTCCATCAAGCTCACTAGGAGGCTTAACAAAAGGAATGAGTCAGGCAGCTGGTACAGAGTCTAGCCACAGAGAACTTTCACTCTCCCTTTCTCTCCCTTCACTCCCTCGACTGACTTACACCCTTCTTCCCCACTGCCTCAGAGGGAGAAGATCAAACTAGAAAGCTACTTGAGATCTCATATTGAGTGATGCCAGCCACAGCTGGAAAGTCTTGAACAGTTGGTGCAAAATGCCCTTGCCACAGTTTAGAGTAAGCTCAAGTGCTTTTCCACAGTACCAGTGTGGTGACTCCTGGAGAATGGGTATCCTCCTGTAACATGCAGTTATTACCACTAGCGAGAAGAAATTTGCAAAGGACCTAAAATTCCTCCTGTCTCTTTTCTGTTGGGCTCAGGGTGGGGAAGACTTAAATCATCTTTCCCCTTCTGAATTGGAGCCAACACAGAGAAGAGGGCAGAACAAAGAGGAAGAGAGATGGGAATAACGAGTATTACCTGAGATCCTGGATCCAGGTCTGCCTGAAACTACTATGAGAATTAATACTTTTTTCTACTGACTTAAGCATTTTTAGGCTGGCTTTTCTGTCACTTTCAATTAAAAAAAAATGCTAACAAATGAGTCACATAAAGGTCATTAGAGACTAAGCACAAACCAATTTGGGGACTGTCCTGAATACCTGCCTTGCCCCATATCCGATGCATGGCAGGAAGGAAGATCCACATATATTCTAAAGATCAGGAACCACAGACACCAGCAAGTGACATAGACTCATCAAAGGCACTGCATAGGATATGACGAATCAAAAATAACCCTTGTCTATAAATAAACTTTCAATAGTAACTCTCAGATACAAAATAACAAGCGTCATGCTGTTGAATCAGAAGCAGCACCTAACTTTAACCGAGCTGTAATTTTTCAGTACAAGCAGAATAAAAAGAGGGTGCTAAGTGAGACTCCTTTGTGGAATTCACTTGCGAGGGGAGGAAGGACAGAAAGGGCTGGTGTCCAGGGAACCCCTGGTGGAGCCACACTCTAGAACTCTGCCACCACCAGTTTCCTCCTCGTTCTACTCAAATGCTGATACAAAGATCTGTTGAGGGTGGGAGGGACCGAACCCTAGGGGTCTCCTGCAGACTTCAACATAGCTCTGCCACTTCCGCCCTTTGTGACCTTGGCCATCTCACTGAACTTCACTGACTCTTGGCTTCTTTCACTCCAAAATGTAGACAGCCGGACCCTTGTAGGATGAGACAATGTGTGCAATATCCACTAAGACACTTCCTGACCAGTAATGAGCATCCTGTGAGTATTAGTAATCACTGTAAAATGAAAAGAAATGATTAGTTTATAATGTTTCATGAAAAAAGATAGGGGTTAAAATTTCAGACATTTTGATCATTGAGAACTAACAATGAAAAGAGGAAATCAAGTTTTTAGCATTAATAAGGCAACTAGAAATAACAAACCCCACATTTTAATGGTTATCTTTTATGGATGGGATTATAGGGTTTCATTTTTATTGTTCTTTTTAACCTTTGACTTGTTCTCTTTTCTTTCTTTCTTTCTTTTTTTTTTTTCTCTCATTACTGAGGATTGAAACCAGGACCTCCCCACTGAGCTACATTTCCATCTCCTTTTTATTTTTATTATTTTACTTGGTCTCTCTAAGTTGCTAAGTTGCCCAGGCTAGATTCAAACCTGCGATCCTTCTGCCTCTGCCTCAGCATCCCAGAGTTCTGGGATGATAGGCATGGGCCACCACACCCCACTGACTTTTTCCAAAATACCTCCAACATTTTAAGGAGGCTTTTATGTATAGATATAAAACTGAATTTTAAGAATTGTTAGTTCCTTCCTTCCTCTTGCAGAAGTAAGGGGATTACCTGGAACCTGGCTTTTCTGTATATTCCTATGTGGTTTTCCCATGGGCAGAGGCATTGCTGTGGGACTTTGTGCAGAGCTGGAGGAGGGACCAGGTGCTTGTTACCATCACCCGGTGTTGCACTCAGCCTTCCTGAAGCACTCTGACCCACAAGGAAAGTGAAACTACATCCAGGCACTGTGACACAGGAGCTTTACGCCTGCTTTGAGGTAAGGACCATTGTACCCTCTGCTGCACAGACACAGGGGCACAAACACTGCTGCTGAGTAGCTTGAGAGTGTTCAGTGTCGCCTGGGTACCCGCACTTCTCACGGGGTCTGTGACTGGTCTGCAGGACAACAGCAGAGAGGGAGGGACAGGCAGCAGTCACAGAGAAACAGACAGACACAGCTGACCACCCAAGCTCTTTGGCCAGGGACAGGGGAGCACAGGAGAAGTCACTGAAAGGTGTGTTCATTTTTGATTTGCCTGTTTACTTAGCAAGGGACAGGCGTGTCTGTACTGGTGCTTCCAGAAGCTCCTTTCCCCTGTCTGGAGACCGAGCAACGATGTAGGCAAGGAGCTGAAGGAGGGAGAAGCAAGAACCAGAGGGGCCAAGGGCAAGACAAAGAGCCACCATTGTCTTTCTTAAACTTGGGGGCTCAGACTCTCTTTAAGCAGGTTCATGCTCTCCCTCTGGCCACTGCCACAGGCCACCCCGATCCCCAAGGCGAAGCTCATTTATGACTGGGCATCCTGGTCCTGAGTTGCGATGTGGACAATTTTTCTTTTCTGTTAGTTGAATGCTCTTTCTAGATCCTCACCTTTCAGGAACCAAATTAAGCATCAACTCCTCGGAGAAGCCTCCTGTAGCAAGTGTGGCTGGTGGGGATCCTGCTTCCCTTAACTCTACTCTGCCCCCGATGGGCTCCCTCATCGCATTCATCAGCATTTGAGATTGCGCTCTTAGTTCTCCTCAGGCTCTTTCTTGGCCAGCAAAGGCCAGCCTTGCTTGGGCATTAGTTGTCACCAGGGAAGTTTAGATGGTCCTGACTCTGGATACCTCCTTTGCTCCAAGTTCTAAGGGGGATGGAGATGAGCTGGCATCAGGATCTTTATCCCCACTCATCCCCAGGTGATTCCAATGTATGGCTCCATAGTTCATGAAGGCAAATACTAAATTTAGCTTATTCCCAGATGTATCTCCAGTACCCAGGCAGTGCTCAGCACTGAGTACTAAGTATAAACATTTGTTGAATCGATGAATGGGCTGGTGTCCCTTGCTGGTGCACAGGTGGCATCCTGTGCATTTCTATCTCCTTACTTTGCCTACACAAATGTTTTTCAACCTCAATCTCTACCTGTAACAATTCGGACCCTGGAAACAAGGACCCTGACTTCTGCCTTTACATTCCAGTGCCCAGGAGAATGCCCACCACGTAGTTGGCACCTACTATTTTTTTGTTACACGGATGAATGGATTTAAATCTCCCTTTCTCCACCTAAAAATGGTGATGTTTTTGCTTCTCTGCAGATCAGGTAGCTGCTGCTTTGGGAGCTTTCAGCTCCAGAAAACATGAAGTGTTATTTACCTATTGGCAGAAAACTTCAAACTAGGAGAAAAGGATGGCGCAAACCAGGAATTTTAGTCTGGGCCAGAGCAGAGGCAGCATTAAATGACTCCTCCTTTGATCCAATTTAAAAACCACTGTGAGGGGCTGACTTCTACTCCTGCTCTGTGTTGTTAGGGCTATGCTAGTGCCTACATTTTAACACACTGGTTTTTCAATCACTCAACCCTCAGCAAGTCATAAAAGAGAAAAATGGGATCATTGAGGTGGTATTCGGATCAGTTCTGTTATCACAGCCTCAGGCTCTCGAGGGGAAAAAGACGGGCAATATAAGGAACAAACTACTGATACACCAAGTAGTTTCGCTGACTCTCCAGAGCATGACTGTCCTTTCCCTCTCGACCTTCACTGGCACCAGCTACTTGAGCATGCAGTAAAGTCACCATGGTTATTACAATACTGACGGTAAAGGGAGGGTGCTGAGGGATTCACTGGAAGGCGAGCCTATATCTGCTGAAATATTCCCGGATGAGTGACTGTGGCTATCCCCACACAGTGAGTAACTAGGTGACAGAAAACTGTATTCAAGTTATTCCTTTCAAAATGTCCAATTGTTTTGTTTCTCTAATCAATGTAATGCATGTTTGTGGTTTTAAAAGTCAAAGTTAATAAAAGATTTACAATCAAATCAGAAGTCGACTACCCCATCTGTGTCTGTTCTCAGAAGCAAATAGTTTCAACATTTTAGCTGTGTGCTCTGGATTCATTGCCCCACTCCCACATTAGATTTTTGCTTACAATGCTTATACTGTGAGTCTTGATTTTGGATGTTATCTAAATCTATTATGTAAAATGAGAGTTAACCTTCTAAAACACACCATTTCAATTTTAGTTTACCGTTTCCTTATATTTTTATTACAATTTTTAAATAAATTAGTATTCAGTGTCTTGTTATGATGATGTAATTATGTTCATGATGGAACCAAGTCATGAACAAAGGCTGCAGATTATTTTTTCAAATGTGTAGTTTTTATTTTCCCAAGGAGTTATCAATTGCATTACTTTTGATTTTTGGCTTATGAATTTGCTTAGTTTTCTATGACCTTTACTCCTGGTAATCATTAATCCGTCTCCATTTTTGTAATTTTTTTGCAAGAATGTTACATAAACAGAATTACATAATATATAAACTTCTGAAATTGGCTTTTTTATTCAGCACGATTCTCTAGCAATTCAATCAAGTTTTTTTATATATCAGTTGTCCCTTCTTATTTTTGAGTAAGTAATCGATGTCATAAATACACCATAGGTTGTCCACTGGTGTATTCGGGATTAATAATCTTTCACCACTTGAAAACTTGCCACTTCTTTTTGGCCACCTTGGTTTCTGATGAGAAACTTACTATCACATAAATTGTTTTGTACCGTGGGTAATGTGTCATGTTTCTTTGGCAGCTTTCAAAGTTTGTTTCTTTGTCTTTAAATATTAGAAATTTAGTTGTGCTGTCTTGGTAAGGATTTCTTTGGATTTATCCCATTTGGAGTTGAACTACCTTGTTGAATCTGTAAGTTTATGTCTTTTGCCAAATTTGGAGATGGACAGACATTATTTCCTCAAGTACTTTTTCAGTCCTGTGTGCTTCCTTGTCCCTGGTATTGAGGGAACATGAGTGTTCTGCCTTTTGTTATTTGTGCAGGTCTCCGAGAAGGTCTGCTTTGTCATCAGTTTATTGCTTCTCTGCTGTTTAGAGGGAGTGATTTCTATGACTCTATTTTATAGAGCACTGAATCTTTCCTCTGGCCCTCCCATTCTAGCCACAGAGCTTCTTATCTTGGTTATTCTACTTCCTCAGTTTTAAAATTTCAAAATTTCCATTTGATCCCCCATTATACCTTCCATGATTTTTTTAAAAATTTACTGAGGCTTTCTGTCTTTTCATTCCTTACAAGAATGTTTCTAATTGTTCACTGAAACCTTTATCATGACCGCTGTAAATCTTCACCACATCGTTCTTACAACTGTCATGTCATCATTTTGTCATTCACATATCTTTTCTATATTTTTATCAGTTTGCAGTTTTCCTGGCTGTTGGTGTGATGACTGATTTTTCATTGAGCCTTGGAGATTCTCACATTAAGTTTAAGACTTTGGATCTTATTTAAACCTTGTGTTTTAATTGGCTTTTTGAATGCTGCTCCAGCAGGGGACAGTGTAGGCTGTCACCCTGACTTCTAAATGGAGTTAGTCACCCAGAGAGCTGATGCACTCTCCATTGGCACCCAGGGTGGGGACTCTGCTACTGGTAGCTAGGCATGGGGTTCCAGCCACCCTGGTCATGACCTCTCCTGACACTGCTCTAGGGACCTCCTCCTTACTACAGGACAATTACAAACAGCCTAACTTTTCACTGGGCCTCTTCTGACAGCAACACCACAGGGAGGAAGAGGAGGTCTTCACAGCTGCTGACTGAGAGAACTGTCTGGGCTCCCCATCTGGACCCCACAGACAATCTGGGTGATGAGGAGGGAGTATGCTACTGGCCAGCACAGATGAAAGGGCGGGCTCCCTCCTTGGCCTTCATTGATACCACCCCAGATACGGTATCCCTTACAGACTTCTGAGGACGGGCTCCCCAGTAAGCCTTTTTAGGCATGGGTGTGGAGGGATCATAGTTTCTGCTGTGATGTTTGGCTGGTATGCTGACTAACCTTGAAAGCCAGCTTGACTGGATTAAGAGACTCCTGGAAAGGTAACTGGATTGTGAGGGCATTGACCTCACCAGCAGTTTCACATAGTGTGGAGTTCATAGTTGAATGGGCTTTTAGGAGGTGGGGCCTACTTGGAGGAAATGGACCTTGGGGTGTTGACCTTAGAGAAAGTATCTGGTCTCTGGTCCCTTTGTCTTTCTGGCTCTTTCCAACCTGATCTGCTTCCGGATCCCCCAAGAGCTTTTCCTCACCTCACTCTTCCACCATAATCTCTCTGCTTGGAGTTATCCATGAGCCAAAATGAAACTCTCTTATAGATGTCAGGTATTTTGTCCCAGCAATGGGAAAGCTGCCCAATGTAGTTTGAATGCAGCATTTTATTGGCTGAAAGTTTTCTGTCTTGCTAGGCTCTTTTGATCCTTTGGCTAAAGAGAGCAGACTTTGGGTGTTTATTTGTCCACATTTACTGGCATTTCTGGAGTTTTCAGTTGCCAACTTCATCAACTCCAAATCTGGGATATATGAGGTCAAAAGAAAACTCAGAGAACTCACCATTGTATCCTCACTCTTGGGTCCTCAGCTGGTCTACATCTTCCTTTCTACTTTTCAGAGTCATATGTTTACCTTATGTGCATCCCCTAAATCTTTTAGTTGTTCCCAGTGAAAGAAACAGAGGAAACACATGCTCTTTATCTCCCTAGAAGTAGAAATACTCAATTAAAAAATTTAACTCTTATTTTTCTGGCTTTCAGTCAGATGTTGGGCTTCCTGGGTTGATCTTCTAATTTCCTAGCAATTTTTTTTTTCTGTCTGCATTTTCTTTCTGTTGTACTTGGTATATGTACTCTTTCTAATCTTTCAAATGACTTATTCCTGCCATTATGTTTTTAACTTACAATTTTTCAGGTTTTCAGATTTTTAAAAGTTTGATAACTTTCCACTCCATTCCTGTTTCGTGGATACACTTTTCTGTGTGTTTGTTTGTAATTGTTTTTGTTTTTCTTGTTCCTCTTTCAGAATAATAATTATAGTTATTTTGAAGCTTTCTATGAATTTCTTTCATTGATTCTATTTCTTCTAGGTTGCTCTCCTTTTCTGGGGCCAGGGGTGCTGGAATGGAACCCAGGGCCTCATGCATGCTAAACACATGCTGTACAACAGAGCCTTGGAGTCGGGGTTAACACTCCCTCTCCCCGTTTTTGGTTTTTCTTACTGGAGGTTTTCTTCAAGTACTAATTCTTTTGTGTCTGAGTATATTTAAGAGAAAGTCATCAAAATGTTATCAGGGATATCTTGGTTCTGGGAAGCGTTTGCCAACAATGACTTCACTCATTGTTGAAAGTCCAGCAGCGGCCCTGTAGTTTCTTGGGGGAATGAAAGAAGCCAGCCCCACAGGCATTTCCTTTAGAACTGTTCTATCTCTTTTTGAAGCCCCCAAATAGAAGAGGTGAGAGAGTTTGGCTCTCTTATTTGCTCCCCTGCTTTTCACAGTACATGGAGATAGTCACCCGACTTGAGTGAGATGGCTTCCCAGGAGGAGTGCACTGCTCGGCTTGCAGGATCAGGAGTCCCCTGTCTTCAGCCTCACCTTTCTCCATTCCAGAGCACTTCTGAGTCTACTGGGAGCAAAACAACCTATTTTGTATTGGCAGGCTCAGAGGACTTGACTGACTTATTCTAACTCTCCTCAACTTTTAAAGGTCTGAACACTGGTCATCTCTCCCCTTATGTCAGCACCTCTCCTGTTTTTCTTCTGCAGAAGTATGTGTCTTTTATTTCTTTACTTTTATTTTAAGGGTATGGAGAAAGAGAGACGGTAGCTGCCTATGGAGTTTTTGTTACTTTCCTGGTCTGTGGTTTGCTATACTTTCTTTGCCAGTCTCACCAATCAGTGTGTTGAAGTGTGAATGCTACAAGGATTTTATATCACTTTACAAGTCATGGAATTTCAGAATCAAAGGAATCAGTGATTTATCCAAAGTTACAAAACTCTAACATTTCCCTGACCTTCTAGGCCTCTGCTCTTCACTGTCAAAAATGTTTTAAATAGGCTACCTGCTGCAGAGTCCACGGCCACCCCCCAAAATTATCAAACCAGTCCTTAAAAGAGTAAATACAAAATTCATCATCCTGCTATCCCAATAGCTGCTCTCATGTAAAAATGAAAGTAATCACAGATGTGTTATTCTTCAGAGTTGGGAGGACTCAGAATAAAGGTAGTTTGTATTAGCCTTTTACAAAAAGTAAAGTAAAAATATTGCAGCGCCCAGTCATGTGCATTGGCACTGGGATTGCTGTGCGACAGTTGTTTGGTCCAAAGTCTGTGGGCTCTGGGCAGAAGCAACTGGCAGATACATTAGCTTTGGTTGGATGACTGACAGGAGGGCTAAGGGTTTTGTGACACCTTGTTCATGAGACAGACATGAGTCCAGAGCCCTACTTCGCCTTTTCCTAGCTGTGTAGCCTTATTAACCTCCCTGGGCCTGGATGTGTTTCCTTGCAACCTGAGGAAAGTAACACCTACCTTTCTGGGACACTGAGAAGACTGTGGAAAATCCACATTCGCAGTGCCTTGCACAGAGCTGAGATGTCCTTCATGTTCTCTGACTCATTCAGTGAAGTCCCCTGGCATCCCCTCAGGCAGACCTTGCATATTAAAGATGACAGTAAAACCTCAAAGCCCAAAAAGTCAGAGGCCCAGGGAAGAGGACATTTGCATTTAAAAAAAACTCTATTTTTCATTAATTTTTCTAATAAAACCAAAACCCTAAGGAAAAGCAAAGGGAACTGGCTTGACTTAACCCCATAGAGAGAGGTCTGCAGTGGGTTTCGTGTCTGTAAGTGTAGGAAGGAATATTAGATCAAAGGTGACCATCAACAATAATGTGCATCAAAAAGTCTATGGACTTAACTAAAGCAGGGAAACTTAAGGGAATGAAAGGGGTGAAGGATGGGGACTTTAGAGTTGAGGGGCTGGCAGCGGGAGGCAGAGGAAGCTACCTGCTTCTGGTTGACTCCAATCTCTCACTATCTCACCCTTTCTCCTCTTGCCACGATCCCACATTCCCACCCTGCTGAACATATTCTTTTCTGAGCCCATAATGTCACTGCATACCTCCTACCTCTGTGCCTGTGGTTCCCTCTCCCTCCCCTTCTCCATCTCTGCCTGGTTTTGCCTGCTTCGCCTCTCAGGTATTTCTTACCATCTTCTCCAAGATTTCTCCTACTGTTTCCAGATCCACAGCGATCCCCAATACTTCTCACTTGCTTCCACTATTGGACTTACATGGCGTGTCTGACTGGACATTCACGTGCATTTCCTCCATGTGACTATGGGTTCCTTGGGAAAAGTCCGGAGTCCTCTTCAGTGATTTCTTA
>RJWM01018893.1:0-15043 GCA_004363535.1 Dasyprocta punctata
TTTTTATTGTTTTTGTTTGTTTGTCTGTTTTTTGTTTTTTTTTTTTAGAACTAAATGCAATATGATAGCTGGATGTGGTCCAGGCACAGAGATAAGACAATAGTGGAGAAACTGATGAAATTCAAATGTATGAGTCAGTTATTCCAGCACTAGAACAAAACAACCAAACTACAGTTTAAAAGAAGAGAAGTTTATTTTGCCTCACAGTTTCAGTGGGTGCAGTCCATCATCGGGCACCTCTGACAAAGAAAGGTCATGGTGGAAAGGCATGGTCAAGGAAAGCTGTTCATGCCATGCCAGCAAAGAAGCACGGCAAGAGGTAAAGGAAAGAACCAGGGACAAAAACACACACTTCCAAACTATACCCCCAATCACTCCCCTCTTCCAACCAGGTTCTGCCTCTCTAATAGCATAAAAACCACTTCTATAGGTGAATCCACCAATGAGAACCATACCCCCACGATCCAATCACCTTCCAAACCATGAACCTTTGGAGGTACATTTTAAATATAAATTACTATATCAAATAAGTGAATGAGATTAGTGAATAGTAACGTACCAATGTTTATTTCTTAGTGTTGGTAAATGCACTATGATGGTGTGAAATAACATTGGGGATATCTGAGGGACATAGAGGAACTTCCTGTACATTATTTTCACAAGTTCTCCAGAAATCTGAAGGTACTCCAGTTAAATAAAAAACATGGCAAGAAAGCATAATGTTTATGAGCACAAGTGTTAACATCAGATGGGCCTCAGCTGGGCTCTTGGACCTGTGTAGTAGGCTGGTTCAGTTGCCGCTGGTTCTGTGACTTGAACAAGTGATTTGACTTATCGTAGATTCATCATCTTCACCTGTTAAATGAAGATGGTTGTGCTTGCCTCGTTAGATTGTTTTGAAGATGCAATGAGTTAAAATAAATAAAGTGTTTAAAACTGCATCTGGTACCTAACAAGGATCCATTGAGTGATGTCTCTTATCACCTCAGAGAGTTAGCCCCAGTTCCTTCCTGTGTGAAACAGGGACAATAATAGCACCCACTCACATACTTCATTGGATGATTAAATGAAACAAAACTAGTACACATTCAGGGCACTGTCTGTACATAGAGGACTTTAAATAGAATTTGGCACCCAATCAGTGTTCCCTGTAATTTCTCTCGTGAGCGCTAATAAAAACTGATAGGTGGCCTGCCCCAATTCTGGCTTCAGTGTAACAAGGATTTCAGATTTGACCTTATCAGTTCTTTGCAGTCCATGGTTTGTAAAGCATATCTAAAACTGGAAAGATGACTACAACACAGGGACTTTATAAACGCAGCCTTTTCCTTTTCCCAGGAAGTAAGCAGTATCCTTGCTTCAGAGTCCTAGTATTGATGAATCAAAATACAATTTAGAGTGACCTAAGGGAGGGGGTAGACAGTGGTTTGTGAAACATCCAGGGAAGGAGGACTTCAGGGACTCCAGGATGATGACAGTGTCCATTTCTCTGCACTTCTTGGTTGTGATCTCTTCTAAACTGACTGTATTCATTCTTAGCTTTTACAAGATGGACACATAGCTGCTAACTGCTCCAGGAAGTAGATTTTCAGTGGTCCAAATCCAGAAGGAAATCTCCCTGGAATTTGAGCCATGGCTCAGGGACCAGTTTCAAAGTCTCATGGTCCAGCAAGGATCATGTCCATCCTGGGCCAGGAGAGGATTCACTGATTGATATGGTTTGCCCCACCTGCCCATCTCAGGTTAAACTCTATTCGAACTAAACACATGGAGAATAGTGAGGGGTGTTTCCCTGAAACAAATTTGAGATATTTCTGCCAAACGAAGGTAATGGATGCTGTGTGGCTCTAAACTAGCATATGCTCACTATAACCATGTGGAATTTTAATTGATGATCACAGTTGGCTGAACAGATGTAGGAACTTCAGGAAGAGAAAAGTCAGACATCGTGCTCTCCTCTGTCTCCAACTAGGCTGCTGAGACCAGCTACCCAAGGAATCAGTCACGTGCATGGACAGACCACCTCCCCCTTTGGGGGCACATGACGTGGGTTCCACTGCACATCTATTTTTCAAGCACTTATTATATGAAGGGCACATGAAGGGTCCCTGATTATAAGCGATTTGCACTTTATTAAAAGAAATAGTAGAACACATGGCCACCTCTGATATTTTGTAAATAAATAAATTGAAGTATCACTTTCATACTTAAAATTCACCTGTTTTCAGTATACAACAGTACAATTTTAGTAGATTTATAGAACTGTGCAACCATCACCACAATTCAGTTTTAGAACACTCCTGTCACCCAAAAAGATCCCTTGTGCCTGTTTAAATTAATCTACATTTGATCTTTAAACCCTAAACTGTCTTCAATCTGTCTTTATAGACTTGCTTTTCTGAGCATTTAATATAAATGGAGTCATACAACATGGTTTTTGCATCTAATTTATTTTACTTAGTGTATGATTTTGAGGTTCATTCTCAAAAAGACTCATAGCAGGAATGAGAATTTCCTTCCTTTTAATGTCAAATACAATTACATTGCAAAGATACACTACATTTTATTTATACATTCATCAGTTGACATACACATATATTTTTTACATTCTGGAGATACAATGATTGATATTACAATGAGAATTTATGTACAATTGTTTGGCTAAACATGCCTTTTACTTCTTTTGGGTAAATAACTGGGAGTAGAATTTCTGAGTTAAACGGTAAACATACCTAAATTTTACTAAGAAAAATTAAAAAAATAGCTTCCTGTCCAATTTTTCTACAACCAGAAATGTCCAAAGACAAATCAGTCCTTTGAAAATTTAAATCGAGCTTCACTTCAAGCCAGTCATATTGATGTTACACACATAAACCAAATAAAGATTGCAACATATGTGGATGAGGATTTCAACCAAGTTGTGTAAAAATAATAAGGCATTGAATGGAAACCAAAAGTTATTACACAAATAGTTTGATCAGGGCCAAGAATATAGCACAGTGCCTGTCTGGCATGTGTGAGGTCCTGAGTTCAATTCCTGGTACCCAAAACAAACAAACAGAACAAAATAAAGCAAAAAAAAATTTTTTTAAATTTAAAAAACTAAAAACCAAATAGTTTGATTTTCACTTGTATCACTGGAGAAAATTTTATGTTAAATGTATTTATATTCTGTGACACTAGAAAATCTCTCTTCCTTTTCTTTCTAATTTGCCTACTCCTTCTGCACTGTCCCCCCAAAACATGAAGAATATCATTACCAAACACACATGGCACCTTTTCCCTGCTCCTTCTCTCATGCTGCAGGACTTTATCGTGTGGCTCTTTGGAATCCTTCTGATTTAGCCCCGTGCTGCCCAGGATGTAAGGAAATCAGGGATACGGTTTTTGCTCTTCATTGCTAGCACATGCGTTCTGAAGAATGATCCTCCAATCTGTCATCCAACTGAAATGCTCCTGAAATTTTTCTAAACCAGTTTCCTCGTCAGATTGCAGGAAACTCAGCATCACTGTCTTTTTCTATAACTGACTAGTGGCACCGCTTCATCCCAGGTGGGCTAGATTATGCTACAGTAACAAACCCTCCCCAGACCCCCAAGATTTGTAACAACCGCGTGGACGGTGGTTTTGCAGGGAGCTCTGCTCATTCCAGTCACTCACAGCCCAGCCTCACGTGAGAGTAGCCTGCATACTTGAGTAGGAAGAGCTCTGATCTATAGGATCTTTCCCCAGTAATGAAATATTTATCCCAGAGATAACACCGCTCATGTCTGCTTGCAACTTACGGGAAAGACCCGCTCACTAACCCAACTATTCACAAAGGAGCCAAGAGGAGCCCTGCCACGTGTACCCCAGCATGGACCAGTGGCACGTGCTGGACAAATGGAACTAATGGCTATGACTATCAAAATCAATGGTTTTTGCATAACCGGAGTATTGACAAATGTGTTGATGAGCTTCCATGCCTCTGGGACAAAATTCCTGACACCTGCAATTTAAGGAAGAGAGACTGAGGGCCCAGCCTCTGGTTGTCTGAGACAGAAATGGCACAGCAGAAGGGCCTGGCAGAAGAAAGCTCTTCTACCAACGGGGCCAAAAAGCAGAATAAACTGGAAAAACCAGAGAGAGAAACAGAGCTTCCTGCCACAAACGCCACTGCCTCCTAAGAGCGTGTTTAGTTATGAACTTGCTGTGGATGAAGCCACCTCCTGAGAGCCCCAGCCCTGCACACGGGATACCTCGGGGCTACATTTGGTATCTAAACCAAACAGTAAGTGGGACATTTGTTAAATTACAAAAGGAGAAAAGAATAAGCAGATCTCGTAACAGCCCATTGACAGATTCCAGAAATGCTGTGTGTAACTCACTTATTCATATATTGTATTTCAATTTAAATGGTTTGGGAGGATTCCTTATTTAAAGAAGGGTATTGACAAATCCCTTTTTGCTCTTTTGTTTTTGAGAAAAATTATTTCCTAAGTATGAATTCTCAAGTTCTGTGCTTCGCTAACATGAAATACATTCAGTTATTAATCGAGTTCATTAATCAAAAATATTTATCTAGGTTTTCCCTCCAAACACCTGGAGTGATGGCTTTATTTCGCATAACTGGAAAGTCTTCCAGTGAAGGTTTGGTTACCAAGAAGGGTCTCTCTCTTTGTGGCCTCCACTCTGTCTGGTCTCTCACCTGCATTGTCTGCTTCCTGCTGATTTTGAGGATTATCAGCAGCTCCCAGGGGTCTGCACGTGCTGATTCACACATAGAAGGAGAGAGGGTGGTGCTCCCAGTCTCCCTAGAAGACATGCCATCCTTCCAAATGTCCCTGAGAGTCATCTCCTCTCCCCTCCACTGCAATCATAACACACTCGTGCCTAAAGCTACCAGCAAAACTGCAGGGACACCCCCCATACCTCGGGTCAGAGGCAGTTTAGTCTCCCCAAGCTACAAGCTCAGGAGGAGGGAAACAAGGAATACTAAAACTCCAGATGTTATTAGAAAAAAAAAAGGAGCTTCAGCAATGGATACAGTCAAGGCAATCAATTCATGGCCACACATTCATGCTATTTGAAGAGCCTAACTCTCTACTGTGATATTAAACTATTATAATATTGTGTTCTCAGAGTCTTAAAACATTTATCTTTATGACACGAAACTTCTTAGCGTGTCAAACAAGAAACCAATACCTCCTGCAAATGAAAATATCAAAGAAGACTATGGAAGATTATTGTTCTTAAACTTCAGGAACATAGAATACCATCAAGATTATAATTATGGCATGAATTTTTAATCTTCCGCCTTTAAATCATATCAAACACAATGCAAGATCCTGTCACTGTAAAATTATTTCACCCAGAGTAATGTTTCTCCAAGACGTCAAATTTGACACAAGTCATATGTTATGATTCAACCTCCTTGCCCTTAAATAATCATCACGAATGAGAGGCAAGCCCTGCCTAACCCAGAAAATATTTTTTAGTGGTCTTCAGAGCACTGTTCATGGAGTTATTCACATCATGGTCATTAGACTCCTGTTTATATTTCTGTTTTTATATTTCTGCCTGTAAAACTAATGCAGATTAATCCACCTCTTTTGGATGATTGGGAAACATTCAAAAGATAAATACTGACTGTTGTGAAATGTAGCCAGAAAAGGAGGCAATTCAGATTAATCTCACTAAATATCACCTGTTAGTGAGTGATGATTTATTTCATTCACTCAGAAGGGAGGATTTTTTTTATGTGCCTCTATAAACTGCTGTTTGATATTGCAGCTTGCCCTCTTTGAAAAGAAATGTTTTAAGAAATAAAAACAGTAAACACTGAATCTAATGGTTGTTTTCAGTGTAATCCTGGCTTTACCCAGCCTACTTGGAAAGCACATCTTACCTGAATCACACTTGAAAATACGGGATTAGAGATGTTAAATTAGTATCTGCTGCCTGAGCAATGCTCAAGGCTGGATAAATATAAGAACCCTCAATTTGTACATGTGTTTTAGGTGAGGTGAAGGGCAAAGCACACTTCATGATAAGCTGGCATGCCTGGAACGCGGTTTGAACTCCACTGTGCACATATTAAGTGATATCAGGAAAGCAAATAACATCAATTTCTTCCTATTTAGAGAATGCCCGACACATCTACCTCCATAACATCTGACTCAGACAACAGGGAAAATAAATCGTGTACTATTGATAGTGTCTCTTCTCGGCTGAGAAAAGGAACAAATTGAACAACCAGAGCACTGAGGTCAGGGATCTTTTCCAGGTTTTAAAATTCCCCCAAGCACCGTGCTGACGGTGAGCCCTGGCTAATTATCATCTGTCTCCCCAAGCCAAGTTCCTGCAGCTGCCACAACTCCACACCAGGGGTCCAGATTCCAGGCTCATCAGCTACAGCAGAGGTTGGGACCTGCGCATAAGTAATTTGGGCCACTGAGTCATGTGGGTGAATTCATAAAATGAATTTGTGTGAGCTTCAGGAGAAAATATGAACACAGAGATTTATAATTTATGAGTGGGAGTTTAGCAGATGTTTTCAGAGCAGTCTGAGGCAGAAACCCACCAGGAGATGAAGTCAAAAGACTGTGGATTCTTACACTTTGCTAATCTCTGATCCTGTAGGTATCAATCATTTAAACTCTCTAAATATCCCATTCTCTATGGCAAAATTGAGGGATAATAATCATAATAACCTGTCGAGGAATATTGCTCTGTTTGTCCAGCATTTTCCTTTTCTTAAAGGCAAAGTCCCCACCCCACTCCCCTGTCTCAGGGAAGCTGCTTTCCCATCATGCCCAAGTTTTCGTAGGGACAATCTATGAAACCCCACTTCTGACTCCAGAGACAATGTGAGTGCAAGGTGAGCCAGGGAGAGCCCCGCCCCCTGTTTCCTCTGCCAGCTGCAACAGCAGGAAGCAACCCAGTTCACAGAATGTCAATTCACTGAAGACCCATGTACCAGAAATCAGTTGATCCTCTACCAACTGAATCAATTTACCAAATGAATCAATGTTTTGTTTCTTGGAGCTATAGATGTGATGCTTTTAAGAAGGACTGAAGATCTCCACCACATTTTAGTTGGAGATTGTTAAACTCTCAGGGCACCAGTTTCGGTAACAAGAATTTTTAGCTCTGCAGTTCCCCCTCACTCAGTTGCACATCATGGACCATTGGACTCAGCTCCCTGACTGCCGGGAAATCAGCCCCCAGAAGGGAGTGGCAACAGGCACAGCTCCACCAAGACTTAGCTTTATATCCCTTTCAAAGCCAGTAACTCGCAGAAGCCCAAGTATCCTCATAAGGTTTTCATTTTATCCCAGAAGGTCAGAGCTTCCCCTGATGTGGTCCATTTCACAACCTCCAATCCCCCCACTGAAACTCACAACCTTTCATCAGGAAAATTCCCTCAACTTTCCAACTCTTTTTTTTCCCCAGATGTGTCCTTCTTCTCTGCAGGACCCTGACTAAGCCTTGACTGTAAATACAATTTCCCTTGCATATACATCTCTTGCTCCAGCAAGACTGAAAGTGAGGTAGGTACCTCTCTGGTCTTTCTTAGCCCCTTTGCCCTGCCTCTACAGACCATGGGGATATGCAGGCCCCTATCTATCCTTGCTGCCAATGTCTGGAATCTAGTTACTCCCCAGCAGTCAATGAAGGCTGTCTCTTCAAACCTCTCATCTGTGTCTTTGCTTCCCCATCACTTCTCTTGGTACTTCCCCTCCATCTCACCACACAACACATCCAGACGTGTCTTAGTCTAGCCAGCCATGTTCCTTTCTCAGTCCTGTATACTTGCTCTTTCTTCTGCCTGGAATTCTCTCTTCCCATGTACATTTCCACTCATCTCACCAACAACTGTGAGACTTTACTCAGATGCCACCCTCTTGTGAGGACTACTTAGGTCATGCTACTAAATGCTCAGTATTCCACTCCACAGCATGCATTCCCTTCTTGTTGGTCTCTGTCATTTACCGATTTGTGTATCTGTTGTCTACCTCTTCACTTACAAACTTCTTTACTCCATGAGATTGTCTACAGCTCCATTACTATACTGTCAGTGCCCAGGATAAGAAATTCACAGGATAAATATTGGTTCTATGATTTGATTACACCTGTAAAAGTAAGTACTGCTCTCTGAGTATAATTACTTTGGAAAGAACTTCACTTTCCCAAAATTTTGACTTTCTTCTAGTAAATGAGATGTCGTCAACGAGTTGTTTTCTTCTAGAAGAAAAATTCCTGGATTTTTTTAAAGTTTTACAGCTTCATATTTGCACCTAAATCTTTAAATCATTTTGAGCTGATTTCTGTGCATATGGTAACACAGGCATTGAATTTCATTCTTTTGCACACAGACATCCAGGTTTTATTTGTTAAAGAGACTATCCTTTTCCCGTGTCTATTCTTGATGTTCTTGTCAAAGACCAGTTTACAATATATCCATGGATTTATTCTAGGCTCTTTATTCTGCTGCATTTGTTTATATATCTGTTTTTATGCCAGTACAATTTTTTATTTACTATAGTGTGGTAATATATTTTGAAGTCAAGTAGTGACCCTAATCCTAATCCTAACCCTAATCCTACCCCTTAACTGATGCCTTCAGTTTTCTCTTCTTTCTCAACACTACTTTGGCTGTTCTAGACCTTCATGGGTTCCACACGAATTTTTAGGATTGGTTTTTTCCTATATATTTAACAACTGTCATTGAGATTTTGTTGAAGATAACATTGACTCTTTAGCTCTTTTAGGTAATAAAAACATTCTAGTAATACTAATTCTCCAATCAATGAACATTGGTTATATTTCTATATATTTATGTTTTCTTTCATGTTTTTCATCAATGTTGTATTGTTTTTAGTGCATAAGTCTTTTTTCTCCTTAAGCTTATATTAATACTTATTGCTTTTGCAAATGGGATTTTTTTTATTAATTTGCTTTTTGGATTGTTTGTTGTTAGTGTGCAGAAAAGCAATTGGTTTTCCTCTGTTTAGTTTTCTGTCCTGAAACATTACTTAATTTATTTGTTCTAACAGTTCTTTTCTGTGGAGTCTTTATAGTTTTCCACATGTAAGATTATACCATCTACAAACAGTATTACAGTTTAAATAAAAAATGTTCCCCCAAAAGACAGAGGTGGGACTTTTGGAAGATGACTATATCATGGGGATACTCACTCCATCAGTGGATTAATACTTTATGAATTCCTAACTGAATGTGCTGTTAGGATATGGACCTTGTTAGAGGCAGTAGAACAACAGAATCATAACATCAAGGGTACATTCTTGTCTCCGGCTCCTTCCTCTGTCTCTGTCTCTCTGTCTCTCTGTCTCTTTCTCTATCTCACTCTCTTGCTCTCTCTCCTTCCTGACTGCCATGAGGTAGCAACTTTCCTCCTCTCTCTCCTCCACCATGACATTTCTACCTTACAGCCAAATGTTCATGGACTGAAAACTCTGAAACTCTTGAGTCAAAATAAACACTTCCTCCTCTATGTTGTTTTACTCAGGCATTTGGTCACAGTAATGAAAAGAAGACTAACACATAGGGACAATATTACCACACTATGTCCATTATGATTGAGAAGTTTTTTATTTCTTTTTGTTTTCTAATGTCTTTGGCTAACACTTCCAGTAATAAGTTGAATGGGAACATCGATACCAGATATCCCTCTCATGCTGTTGCTGGTATTGGGGGAGAGTTTTCAGTTTTCCAACACAGAGTATGATGCAAGTGGACTAAATGTTTTCTATGATCCTCCCCACCTCAGATGTCTTAAATTAGAGAACAATGAAGGCATCATTCTCGGAAATTTGATGTTGAAGTCAGACTGCCTTAGTTGAAGCATAATTTTCTTGTCTAAGTGTGTTTCTTTACTTGAAAGATAGGAAAAAATGATAATACTTAATTGCATCAGATAGGAAAAGGTTAGGAAAGCAGAAATCACATTAGATGTTTCAATTGTGGGGATTCATCATGGAGAACTCATCTTACTCAGGAGCCACTAGTTCTTCTTAATGATATACAAGTTGGTGTTCAAGGAAAGAAGCTATGAAGTGAAAAAAGGTTACAGACTTTGTGCCTTTAAATTGAAGCTTTTGTAATTTGGGTGGTTGGACACTTAAAAGTGAATTCTTTAGACAGTAAGGAAAAGAAAATATTAAGAATTCAACTGGAAATTCAAACTAATAATTAAAAGAAGGAAAATTGAGGTGAGAGACTGGCAAACAGTGAAAACTGTTCAAGTCATTCATTTTTTTGCTCCTGAAAGAACACTAGTGAGAATTCCTACTTAAGCGGGGAAGAAATAGAACAGTCAGGGTATTCTGTCGGAGTCAGCCATCATTTTAGTCCCACAGCACCCTAGTGAGCATATGGTATTTTTAATACCAGAGTTCATCACCAGTGCTTACTCAGTAATTAGAGAATCCCTATAGCATCCTATTGTCATTATGCCTAAAGAAATACCTCTGTGCATCACATCATACGTCAATAGCTTTAATAAACCATAAATCAGTAAGATATTGCTGGCATCAGAGTTTTAAGCAATTAATGTTAATCAATATGGCAACCAAAAGACGGATGTGGTTGGGCCTTTTCTTCTCCACAAAGACAGAAGACAAGGAACTCTGTTTATTTCAATTAGGTCATGATCTTTTGAGGTATGTCATTAAGCTGAAATGATGATCAGTGTCAAATTATCATCATCAGCTGATAATTTTTCTACAAACCTGACTTTGTATGCACCATATGAGACTCTAAGCATGTCTGATGTTAGCATTCATGTTCTTAGAAAAATCCACATTAAATGCAAGTGGAGGAAAAATATCTCAAAAAAGAAGTTTCTTGCGCAGTTCCAAAACACCTCCTAGACCTGAGGGAGCTACTGCAAAACAGTGTTTAACCTCTCCATGCTGCTCATTCTTAATGAATTAAAATACGGACTCGAGTACGGAGAGGCCTCAAGCAACTCCCTAAACCCAGAATGTTAACCTTGGTCATGGCAGTGGGGAAAAGACAGCGTCACCTGCCTCTACCAAGAATCTTGAGGATGACACTTCCTTTTACAGCTCTCCTGAAGTAGATATTGTGAGTTACCTCCTAAACATCCCTTTTTCTGATGGGACCCATATGGAGATGTCCACCACCTCCCCATGTAGCCCATGTGCTCTGAGGATAGAAACCTTTCAAATGAACTTCACTGGTTTAAAGGCCCCTTGCTGGGACTGGCCTAGCTGATGTGCAGGAAGCACTGCATAAAACCGCATGTCTTGAGACTTGCCAAAGGAGGACCTTCTTGCCCCCACAAAGGACTTAGAGCAGGAAACTCTGGAGATTTTTTTTCTCTAGACGGAAGGCTTGCAACTTTTGCTGCCATCAAACTGACAGCATGAAAGTAAATTCTGAATGGAAGATGGCAGATGAAGCAATGGCAGGAAATGAATGAATAACCCTCTAAAGTCACTGTGAGATGTGATAAAACATTTCTTTATTAAACTGTTCTGAGTTAGGGTTTTTTGGTAACTGAAACCAAATCACCACTAGAAAAAATGTAAACAGGTGCAATTCTCATTTTATTAAGCAACTTATCTTCCTTCTGTGTCTGCCTTACACCCACATTAGCTTTCCTATGAGGTTATACATTTAATTTATTCAACAGGGATATTAATGTCATTCAACCATCATCTCTTCCTTGAAGCTTTCCTCTGTTCTCCCAAAATATTGGGGTTTTATGTGTTTTTTAGAGCAACTGAACCTACATTGACCATACAATGCATTAGCCTGTAGTGTAATTATCTACTACATGTCTTCTAATATCATTTGATCTTGAATAACTTGTGGTCAGATACTGTCCTTTAGATTAACATGTACTCCCTTGGTAATTCTCAAAAATTGCTATTATTGTGAATATTACTATCCCGAATTCATAAATGAGCACGTGAATGAACCCCTATTCACAGACATGTGTAACTCCCCAAACACCCTTCCTGGCCTTTGCTTTCTTGTACTTACCTAGCATGAAATCCAACTTTTTTAATCATACCTCCTTTCTGTCCATTATAAAAATATTATAAAATTGGGCCAGTTTTCATGCACTCATTTAAATCTTCATAGATGCTCTGAAATGGTCACCTTTTTTTTATAAAGCTGGGTTCTCACTATATAGTTCAGGTTGGTCTTGAGTTTGCTATGTAGCCCAGGGTGGCCTCCAGCTCATGGTGATCCCCTTGCCTCAGCCACCCGAGAGCTGGGATTACCAGTGTGCACCACCACATCCAACCTATTTTCCTAATTCAGGAAAAATGAAAACAAAAATTTTTAATGTAAATAAAGGACTGTCTTTACCAAAGTGTTAGGCTTTCATTACAAAAATGCTATGATCTTTCTATCCAAGAGTCTCTGATTTTCTCATAGGAAGAAGTCTTAAAATTTGTATGTTTGGCTTATAACTAAGTTTGTATTCATAAAGCCTTTTGAAAATCTGATAACAATAGAACATACTCATCTTAGAAAAATGTACCTACAAATAAAACTGACAAGCTCTTCCAAAGTCTCTTGAACAATCATGGTCCCCAAGCTCTGAATGATCTTCCATCAGGCATGCGTCTCTTTTGAGGTCAAAGTCAAGATAAAAATTTAGGACAAAACTCTCTCATAGGTTTTAGATTCTATTTATCCAAAAATCATTTTTATATCATCATTTTGGAGATTTGTCTGGTTTCTCTGATCTTTGAAACAGCTAATGGACTTGTCTGATGCTTTCTCAGGAAATCACTGAAGACAGTGGGCTGACTGTGATTTCCTAACTCCCCAGACAGCTGCTCCTAGATTTATCCCCTACCAGCATTTTACCATGGTTATAGGACAATTGTACAACTCATATTTTAGTGTTCATTTTTAGCTAGAGAAGTAAATTAACAAACATGTTCTCAATCTCCTGTGATATGCACAGTAGAAATAAATCAAGATTCGAAAACTTGACTTTGGCCACAAATTCTAGAAGATAAGTGACATGAGGTGTTCTTAGCATGCTTCTTTTTAAACAAGTTTGATCACTCTTGCTGAAAAAGAAAACGTCATAAATAAATAGAAAACATTGCTAATGACATTTACCCCAAAGTTTCTAAATGGGTGTGTGTCTGTGTTTGTGTATTTAAAGTGTTCAGAGGTATTAAATTATTTGATGTTTATGAAATGCTAGAACTGTGGACTATGCTCATGAATGCTAAGGAATGAAAATTAAATGCATTTGCTCAAAATTGAGACCATAAAATTAATTTATTAAGCAGAACACAGAATGGCAATTTCCCATCATGGTATTATCCTGCAGTCTCAGTAGGAGCAACTTCCATGCCCTTGACCAGTCCTATACCCCATTCTCCTTCTTAAGAGAAGCACATGGGGTGGATAGAGTGTGACCATCCCCAAACCCAAGTATGGGAGCCGCTATGGGTCCCTTCCTGTACAGCACACCTGCATTAAAAATCTCTTCGTTCAATAATTATCTTTGCTATCTTAGTTTTAAATTTCTACCAAAATATAGAGAAAGGGTTATTTACCCATATCCCAAATGAGACAAGAGTTTGGGAGTGAGAAGTCACTATACACCACAGAAGTTACACGAGCTGATAGAATCCTCCATGCGATTCTTTGGTCCCTGAGGTCTTCAGGCATCCCCAGGGACAAGGCAGTCTATCTTGTGCCCATTCACACGGTCAAGGCAGCCACTCTACACCTACGAGCAGGACTCCACAGGCCACTGAAGAACAGTATACTCAGCAGAGCATGTAGTGTCTGTATGTGATTTGCGTATGAAGCAATCTGAACATGGCTTTCTGTAATGTTGTCTTCTCCTGGTGACCTGCAAATTCTCCACAGTTCAATGAAGACAGCACCTGATGCAACAAAAAGAGGTAGCTCCAAAGACATCATCGTCCTCTTACACAGAAACGGAGCCTTGCATGGAGACAGAGCAGCACACAACATGGCCACCTGTTTAAATGATTTAAAAAGGTGTCAAAGGTGAGGTGTAGGGAGGTAGGAAATCTACAATCCCCCTCACACAAGCCTTTACGGATTCTTTAAATACAGATTCACACTGCTCACAAAATGCTTCAAGGGTGTGGTGCCCTCTGCAAGGTTAAGAACCTCTGCTTAACAGATATGTTCAGAAATGGGAAAAAAATTCTGCTTCTTCAGAAGAAGGTAGATGTGCATATGTCATTTCCTCTCAGATGAGCTTGATGCTAATTGTTCTTTCAGGTATGAATCCCTTCCATCTGACGCTACCACTCTTTTCTGATGTACCTGCAACTTCTGTAATTTTACTACCCTTGCAGAGTGATGCTGGCTGCCTCCAGCGAAAGAAGTGAGCTATTTATTGCCTCACTTTGCAGATGCTGCTGGAAACCGCATTTAACAATACAAATATCACAGAATTGTCTTTGGGTGGCATGGGCTGCCAACGTGTAGCCCCAACCAGAAGCTGATAACATACTTTGCAAAACTCTATGCTCGTGATTCTGCACACATTCCAGGTTTAATTAGACTGGGCTGAAACTGAAGCTTGCTTTTTAGCTGTTACACCTTTTGTCAACATCTAAACAGAAATGTTTATCTCCTGGCTGGTGGCTTATCTCGCAGTATATATAATTGCAGTATTTTATTACCGGAAACAAACTTCAGCCTCTACTCCTACAGTATGCAAAAATGCAGAAAGCAGTTCTATTGGGAATGGAGTTGTACCCCAAGGTAAATGGAATATAGACTGACCTAAGTATTCATTTTGCATTCCTTAGAAACATATGCATATGCATACGGAGGCCCACACACCATCATCACCACTCCCTCTAATCCTTGATTGGTGCTAAGTCTAGAGATATTTTAAAGTTTCCAGGCTTGCATAGAACTCTCGAATAGGGAAAAGACTGCAGGGACAGTGCTTATACTGGGCCCAGGCTGCCTGAGAAATCCTGGCAAGACATTTCACTGCTCTAGATCTCAGGTTTTTAATCTTTAGAATTGGATATCAGTTATCACA
>RJWM01018893.1:15143-40220 GCA_004363535.1 Dasyprocta punctata
CGTAAGCCGCTGAGCCAAATTCCCTGCCCTGGTTTTTTGAGGCAGGGTCGCACTGTGTAGCTCAGGCCAGCCTTGTGCTTGCGTTGTAGCCCAAGCCGGCCTCGAACTCACAACGCTCCGCCTACCTCAGCCTCCCAAGTGCATCCTCCTTTAAATTGTAAGTCTCAAATATTGAGGGACAGAGACATGGAAAGTGACTACGACACAAGGTATTCATTGATGGATAAATGGACAAAGAAAGTGATACATATGCACAATAGAACCTTGCTCAGCCAGAAAACAGAATCAAGTTCTGTCATTTGCAATAATCTAGATGGTACTGAAATTTACTATGTTAGCTGAAATAAGCCAGGCACAGAAGACAAATGCCACATCTTTTTGCTCAAATGTGGCAACTAAAATAAATTGATTTCATGGAAATAGAGAGTACAGTAGTGGTCAACAGATGATAAGAAGAGTGGAGGGATAAAAGGGGATCAGATAATGAGTACCATAATGCAGTCAGGTGGAAGGAATGAGTTCTAATGCTCTACAGGCCAGTGGGTATGACAAAAATGTATCACACACTTTATAAAACACAGGAAGAGAGGAGTTGGAAACTTTGGAACACAAAGAAATAACAGATGCTTAAGAAGAAGGATATACTAATTATCCTGATCTGATCATTATGCATTGTGTGCATACTTTGAAATATCACAACATGCCCCATCAACATGTACCATTATTGTGTCAATTTTCACATATGTAAAATTTTAGAAATAAATGAGGAATTAAAAACAAACAAGTGAAGTTGTATAATAATAACTTCAGATTATTGTTACATGAAGATTAAGTCAGATGAGTTAATCTGTGTAGAGTCCTAGGCCAGAGCATGCACAATATAGATAGATGTTCATAAGTAGTGTCAGTGTTACCTCGACAATAGACATACAAAGAGGACTTACACAGTAGAACTGATAGGCAGCTAGATGAGTTGGTGCACATGCAACAATGTAGAAACATGACCACACGTGCGAAGTACTGGGCAATTGCTATCTGTAACTATGTCACTTCCTGGAAGCACCATGGGCTTCTTGTACTCACCAACCCACAGCTACTGATTTGATAGACTTGGGTCTCTTTCAGACCCTTATTTACAGTGCTAAATCTTGTGCAGGATGAATAGAGAAAGGATGGGAAATTAGGACAAGTGATAAAAAAAAATGAAAAAGGAAAGAAAATCAATAGAAAAGTCACTTACTGAACTATTTTATGACTGATTAGTAAGTTATCTTTTTTCTCTTTGTTCTTCCTTCAGGGAACTTGTCATCCCTTTAGGCTGGTTTAAACTGTATCCAATTACAATAACCAAGCTTAATAAAGAGATAGGAGATTCTCATTTTATTATTTTTGGCCAACTATGCTCCAGATTATACTAATTACCAGAAGGCCCAAGGTGCTCATTCACTCATGTTTATATGAAATTATAGCACTCTTGCTTTCAGTTGGGAAGCAACTTAAGGTGGCAAGATTTGGGAAAAAAGGGTTTCTAGTTAGTACCATCCCTTACTTGTAGTCTTGCCAAACACAGAGACAAGAAGGCTGGTACGATCCAGGGATCATTTGAACTCTTCAAAATGTAGGCACAATTGCTGCCAGTAGCAAAGCCACAGCCAACAGAGTCCCTGGGGAGCCCTAGTCTCCCCTCCATAACTCCATCCCTCATGGATCCCACTCTTGTGGTCCAACTGGTACATATTCCCAAGTATCTACATGAAAACTTTGGTGTCCAAGAATGTACATAAAAGTCATTGGAGACACCACGAGTTCCATGAAGCATGTGGCCTCCACCACCTGGCTCCGCCTTTCTCTCTCCTCAGGCTGGCCCTCACTCTGAGCACCTGCCGTCTTGTCTTATCTTTAGCCATGGGACATTACCCCTTCTTGCAAGACTTGGTGCTAGCTAATCCATATTCTGGCAGTAGCTACAGTTAAGAGAATAAGAATGTCCCTGACTCATTATAATAAATAAATATATATATTTAGGCTCCTTTACCAGGGCTTTCAAGACTTTGCCTAACAATCTCATTTAAAAATTTCCAGTGACAACAAAAGGTAAGTATTATTATACCATTATCATCCCCACCAATCTTGATGCTAGTGATTCTCTGGGGGCAATTTTGCCTCATGTCCACTCCTTGGGGACATTTTACAGTGTCTAGAGATATTTTTGGTTGCTGCAAATTGAAGGAGGGGAGTGATTTAGTGGGTAGAGGACAGGGATACTGCTAAACATCCCACAATACAAAGGACGACCTGCTATCTCAAATGTCAATAACATTGACACTAAGGATCCTCACTATATGCCAACCAGAAAGCTGAGCCTTAGTTTAGCTAACTCATCCAAGGACACAGGTGTTAAAGGGCAAAGGTGGTCTCTATCATTTCTAATGGTTTTCCAAATCCTGACTCTCATCTATGACATCAGTTACTTGTCTTAGGTGTCTATCGCTCATGATATTACCAGAAACTTAGCATCCTAAAAGAATGTATATTTATGATCTCATGTTTTAGAGGGTTCAGAGTCTGTGCACAGCACAGAAGAATACTCTGTTTAGGATTCCAGTTTCCTCCGACTCAGGTGTCACTTGCAGCTGTGATCTTATCTAAGGGTCACTTAGGGGATGACTGCCTTTCAAGTTTGTACTTTGCAGAGTTATTTACTTACATTTCCAGGAATGAAGGCCTCAGTTTCCTCATGGTCATGAGTTTGAATTCTGTCCTTGGTGTCTAAGGACTTCTCCTAGTTTCCCAACATGGCCACTCACTTCTTCAAACCTAGCAAGCAAGAGGTTGTAGCAAGACAGTCACCAGTCATAGGGCATGTAACTCTGACACTTCCATCACCTTTACTGTGTCCCAGTGATCAAAAGCAAAGCAAAAGCCCCACCACCACCACCATTAAATGGGAGGAGACTGCACAACCTCAGAAACACCAGGATGCAGAGTTGGTGCCACCTTGAGACTTTGTCCACTGCACCACTGATGGTCTCCCCACCTCAAAGTTAGTTTTCTTCATGGGTGACCATTTCAGAAGCCGTGTCCTTGCAAGTATTAATACATCCATCTAGTCCTCTCAGATGCCCCAGATCTTTACAGAAGGCCTGAGAGAAGTGTGACAGTAATATGCTGAGGATGGTGAACATTCCTGACACTGAAAACACAGCAAGGATGTTCTGAAAGTCATTTGATAAGAGCCCTGGATCAGTGCACAGAAATGCGTACTCACTGCTATAGTACAAAGGAGATTGGCAAAACTGAAACCCAGTATAACAACCACACAGACTGAATTCTTGCCCCACCTCTAACTCTGTTTATCTTTAGGAATGTCTGAAAGTCCTCAGGTTACCAGGGCCTTTGAAACTGACTAGATCTAAGAAGTCCACCTAAATGACCTCTCATAGACTCCAACCTGCACTATCATCTCATCTGCATGCTAAGTCTCTCTCTCTCTCTCACACACACACACACACACACACACACACACACACACACACACGTGTGCCGCCATGATGGTTGCCAATTCCCATAATAATGGTCAGAAAGAATTGCAAAGGGAGCAAAAAGAGTCTGCCTCTGAATTCCTTGGAAACTTCAATCTGTTCCAAGACAGGAAAAATTCTCCTCTTCATTAATCTATCCTTTTGCCTTGTTACTTTTACCCTGTATCTCTGACTTACCTGGACAGGTTGAGAAATGCATGTGTGAGCCAGGCTCCTGCTTGTCCATTATTTCACCCCAGAACAAACTTGTGTTGTTCATGCTCAGTTTCAATTCTGTTTTTAGCTTCATGACACCATATGAAAAAATGATCCTGCTTTGGGTCTGCCCATTACAGAGGGTGGAGGGATGGCCAGATTTTTGTTTTGGTAAAAGGATCAATAAAGAAGAATTCAAATTGTAAGACAATACATGATATCTTACCTACCTTTAAATGGTACCCAACTGATTCTTGGTTTCTTCTGGTTCTGCTTTGTTTTGCTTTTGCTCTGCTGAGGACTCAGCACAGAACCCTATGTGTGCTGTGTAAGCATTCTATTACCGAGTTACATGCCTGGCCCTTCTGTCTTCTTTTGCCCATTCTTTGCTCATCATTATCCTCATTTATCCCTTCATTCTATTTCTCAGATCCTTTCTAGACATTCATTCTGACTTTGAGGCATAAAGAGTTTGAAAAGTTCAGAACAAAAATCCTATAATTATTCTAATAATTGTCCTATATTAATTGGAGCCTTGGGTGGCACACAATAGAAATTAATTCAAGCAAAACTCAACCAACAAAAAAGGAAAGAAAAAGATGTATGTTGATTCAAAGAGTTGAAGAAATAGTCTTAGGGTAAAAATGCAAGGTTTTAGGTAGCAGAATTTAATTGACTGCTTTATCTGAGAAATTAACTGCCACAAACCAGCTCAGGTTTGTTTTTTCTCCTTACAACCCTCTGCTCAACATTAATGCCCTAGGAAGAAAGATACTGCAGCATTCCTTAATCACAGGGAGTAGTGTGGCACCATGATGATGTTCCCAACAAGAATGGGGAGGCACTCACACAAAAGGAGACAGTGGATAAAAGGCAGCCCCAAACAACCACTGTCTGCTGTTGCTTACTTTATGCTTGTAGTCACTGGACCCTCAGCATGTGCCTGAGAACACAGGTTCCTGCAGTGGTGTTCAGGGTCCTGCTCTGATCACACATGTTCAAGGAACAGGAAAGCACCATCCTAGTGAGGCCAGAGAACGAGCTCTTCAGAAGACATCTGTTCCTGAAAACACGCTGACTTGTCTGGGGTCCTAGATTCTCCACATGAGTCCCTTATCTTGCTACCTTGATCCCTGCTAACAGGCCTGAATTTCAGCCCTCAGTTGTTTGTTCAACAAGTATTTATTAAACATCATCAGAAGAATCAAAGACTCAAAGTGAACAAGATAAGCACGACCTCTGACTTCACAGCATTTACATTCTTAACCAAAGTAACAACAATTATAATAGGACCACAGCAGGTACACCAGGAAACATAGTTGTGTTACAAAAGTTCTTTTATAGTTTTTAAAAATTTCCACCTTGATATTTAACAGCTTTATTGAATTATAATTGATACATAAAGAACTTCACATACACACTGTTGTAGTCAGGGGTTACATGGAGAACAACTACATACAGGACACAGGGTTTGTAATACTGTTTTATGATAATCACCCAAAGTTAAACACAAGACGGTGCAGGAGAATCTGTCCACAACACTAAGACCCAGGATAGCTGAGGGCCTGGATCCCACAGCAATATCATGCAAGAGTTCCACTAGAGACCCAAATGCATGACAATGCCTCCCACAGTACCAACTGGGAATCTAAGAGCCCCCAATAAGGGCTCACGCCAGTTTGTTTATGGTTCTGTGCTGGGAAGGCCACAGGTCAGCGGTGGAACTAGAAAGTCTACGCCAGCAGGGTGAAGGAGTCGTGCAGTGCGTTGAGGGTTCTACGTAGGAGCCGAGAAGTCACGCTCAAAGGAAGAAGCGGGGCTGCCCTGAAGAGCACCACAGCCATCCCCAATGGTGACGAGGTCCCGCGCTCCTCCGATGATGGAGAACAGTTGAGCACAGGTCAGGAAGCCCAGCGTGACCAGCTTCTTCAGCACACAGCCTCCCCTCTGGAGCCAGGAAGCGATGCACAGTGTGAGGAGCAGAGCTCCCGCAACATGAACCACAGCCACTCTCACCGATGAGGTCCCGAGCTCCTCCGACGATAATGGCCGAATCCACATTGGAGAAGCCAGCATGACAAGCACCTCCAGGAGAACCAGCGGCTCCAACAGCAACTCTTGGAAGAACCCACAACGCCCGGCTCTTCTTCTTCACGTCCCTATTTATGCTGGCAACTTTCTTCAGGTGGAGCATCTTTAACTCAACACCAGCTGAATTAATTCAACTGGTGCTAAGTTGACCACCAGTTTGTAATCCATAACACACACTGTTGACAATTGGATGAGTTTGCAAACACCTGTGATGCCCTTGCAACAATTGGCATAATAAACATACCCAACAGTTCTTTGTGTGCTTTTGATTTAGTGCTAGGAACCCTCAATACGAGATCCACATACCTCTTAAAGTTTGATGTGGACAACATCATACTGTTACCTGTAGGCTCAATATTGTACAGACCTCTAGAAAGTATTCCTCTAGAATAAATGAAAATCTACACCCACTGAAACTTGAATTTTGGCTTCTTTTATTTTGCTGTCTTTCTACCCACTTGATTCACATCTTCAGTTTAACTCTATTTGGAGGCTATGGGCACTTGTTCCTACCAGAGACATGATCCTAAGATTCTGTCTGGCTACTCAGAGGCTACATGTCTTTGTGTAATTCATTAAACCATTGGATTTCTTCAAAAAAGGATAATAATAGTTCCTATATTCATAGGGATGTTAAGAGAAATAAATGGCATGGTCCATGTAGGTATTTGACATCCAGTAAATACTAGGAATATTTCACTTTTTTCTTTCACTGGAGGCTAATCTCAGTCCATGCACTAGTTTTGTTCACAGTTCCTGTATTCCCATAATTGTTAAAAGCCCTCAAAGGCAGTTTCAAGACCATGGGACCTATTGGTCATATAGCGACCTGTGCACAGAAGGATCCTTCACTAGGTTGACAGCCCTTTGTAATCATCTTCAAATTCTCAATTTTTTATAAAGGACCCACCATTTTGTTTTTAAATTTCAAAAGCTCTACTCTCAGCCAGTTGTCAACTAAACTCCTAGATTTCATTGTCTTGTAACCATTGTGGCACTGTGTTAGGTCAGAGGAGACAGCCCAGGTCTGAGTACACAGGCTTCCTCTATGGCATCTTCACGAGCTCTGACCAGTACAGCACAAAGCACCGCACAGATAAGGAGTTGCCCAGGTTGGGGAAGCTTCCCTGAGGATGGGCAGACTTCGTATCTGTTTCAGGCTAATCTTAACAGGTTGAATTAACAGCAAGGTTAGAGCAGTCATCCATTTCACTTTGCTAAAAGAGGATATAGAAAACGTGGGTTTTTTTAGCTGTTTGTTTTATATTATACTGTTTTGTGTCTCATTTTGCTTTTTTATTAATGCTACCTGATCGTGACTTGTGGTAATTAACTTACCCTTTGAATCTGGCTTAGTTTAATTAAACAATCCTCCAGCTCACAACAGGCTAAATGTTTGTTTCTTCTGCAATTCTTATCACAGGGTAGTTCTGTAGCACTTTATAGATTTTCTGAGAAATTGCTTTATCAATTTTTTCCCTGCAGCCGTACACTGAATCTGACTTGTATCGCTAGATGATGCTTTAAATTAATTTTCTATTTTTTCTAGTACTTTCTGTTTGGCTAGTTAATCCCAACATTAAATTTCTTCACCTTTTGATTAACAATTAACAGTGGTTGTGGTTGGTTCCATAACTATAAAATTGACTTTGCTAGGTTCCATATTTATCTTGCTTTAATGATCAAATTTGTTTGGTATAAGATTTTTTCCCCTAAACATCAGCTTTCTATATTCAACCTGGGATCTGAAACTCAAGCTGTGCTCCTTCTGCATCTTACATCATCACCAGTAATAAAGATTTTACTGTCAGAGCTTGGCTGACAAATTTGTAGGCTCTTTATTACCAGCAATGATGGACTGTAAGATGCAGAAAAAACACAGCTTGAATTTCACTCCCAGCTTGAATTTGCAAGGCTGGCATTTAGAAAAATTATCTTGTGACTTCATAAAGCAAGAAAATTTGTGGATAAAAGTCTGTGAATTAATCCAAAACTTCCTCCCTTATCTCCTTTTAAAATGGCTTTGGTAAAATTGTGGCACGGTGTAAATTTGATCAAGTCTTCACCAGAAAATTAAATACAAAGAGAATGCACATGAATCCCTCTCATCTAGATTACCTGGATAATTCAGGTTAGAGGAATTCGGAGGACAGAGCTTGCAGCTTCTTCTGGGACTAGAATTAACACTGTTTTGTACTAAGAGTACACAAGAAAATTTATGATTAAGTGGAAACCTATACTTTGTCTGGATCAGAGGGTTCTCTCTTCTAGGGGAGCTATTTTACTATGCAGAAAACGACAGATAACTGATAGCAAAGCAGAATAACTCTTGTGTGTAGATATTTAAATTCTGTCATGTACAGTAGAGGTTCAGTTGACCTCATCTACCATTCAGGAAGAATCCAGCTTTGTCCTCCATTTATACTCCGATTCATCATTCCTTTATTCCATAGAAGCATGTTTTTAGACTTCTCCTTTGTACTGATTCTAAGACTCACCTAGCTTCCTTACTGACTAGGTTAAAATTTCCAACCATATGAGGTTTTACTTTATTTTTTATGCTAAAAAGAAAAAACAATAAAAGCAATGATACAAAAATTCAAAACAAGATAATAGGAGAGTAACAATGGTCAATTCATTGTGTAGTGTTATCTTTAAAGTAGTTGCTCAGATTACAAGATATAGGCATAATAAATTGTGTTCGATCAACCATATGGGTTTTGATGTAAAAATTAAGTAAAATCACAACATGTATAGGTTAGTGTTATCATTGTTATTCTGTTTATAACATTAATTTTTCCTATATAAGATTTAAAACATATTGATGCATTGTTTAGACATAATCAAGGATAATGTCTTTAACTACATGAAAATTCCAATTGAACATTTGGGCTCTACTCATAAGCTTCTTAGTGGTTTGTCCCTTCAAAAATCCATAGAAGTGTGATCTCACCTGTCCACATATGTCTTATGATAGATATGTATAAATTTCCTGAGCCATTTTAATTGCTTACTTGCATAGAAGACATATACATACGTATATATGAAGATATACACATATATATGAAGACAAATATATATATGTGTGTGTGTGTGTGTGTGTGTGTGTGTGTAATTCTAGATTCAGACCAAGTTTTCTTCTTGTTTCTGAGAAAGTAACTAGCATCTGAATGCATTTTGTCAGCAAGCTCAGAAGCTGTGACTGGGGTCTTCACAGGAGGGCGAAACACACAGGAAGCCTCTTGGAATGACACTGACTCAGTTCCTGCCTGGAGTAAGTTTCTGACTGCCACAGAGCCCACAACAAAAGCCAAAAAGGAGGTCTTAAAAATTCACTGTGTAGATGCTGACACATTTCAGCAATATGGATGGAAAGCCTCGAGGTTCTTCCTGTGCCTTTTGCAGCTTATGTTATACTTTCAGAAAAATACCTGAAAAGAATCAGAGATGCATACGTAGTTAGATGCAAGGGTATTGACCACAGGACAACTTCTGAGATTGAGAAATCAGAGACAGCATTAACACCCAACACAAATAACATATGCTTCTTCCTTAAAATGAAATATTACCCGATTATTATAAAGTCATTTTTCAAGGACTTTTAATAATAGGAGAAATGCTCACCATATAATGTTAAAAATAAAAATGGAGAATAAGAAAATGAATATGTCCCATACTACCAGTATTATAAACACTTCATGCAGACACACATCAGAAGTGTGTACACATATGTATCTAAAGGAACAGAATGAAAAGCTGGAGGAAACAGGCCAAAACAGCTAAGATTATTAAATTATTTTTCCAGGAGTAAGACTGTGGGCTATGCTTCCATTTCTCCTTAGTTTACTATGAGTGTCCCGATATTTCAACAATGAGCATCAGTAAAACAGATACCAGTGGACAGACATTATTTAAAAACAATAGAACAATGTTATTAATGATCATCCTTGAAACCCACAAAAGTTACCATGGATCATGGGAGGGACACCTGTTGAAAGGACAAAGGAGGAGGCAGTACTGGCCGACGGCGCACAGCAGGGCTGAATGTGGGGGTACACAGAACCCCGTTGCGCATGACAGTTTCCTTTTTCACTTTCTTTTTCTGGGGACAGATTTGGGAAAGAAAATTTGAATTAGGAAAAAATGGTTCTGACACTCTATTGTTTGGTTTGCAGTCAGTGCTCTACATTGTTCCCAAGATGACCTGATTGGTTTTCTACCTCATGTGACTTTGAAGAGTCACCCATCATCAGAAAGAGGTACGATGCTCACACAAAGTGATCACTCCCAACCATCCAACGTTGCTGGAAGATTTCACACTCCTATTTTGGGCTTATTCCTGATTTCTGACAATTTCAACGTCCCCAGTGTCTAGGAGGTTCAAGTGTTCTCTTTGGCACACACATTCCACTTGTACATTTCATTTTTTTTTTCCCCCTCATCTCCTAGCTTGGTTAAAAGCAAAGAATTTATCGAGAGTAGGCGTGATGGGCATGTCTTTTGCTGACCAATTGCAATTCCTTCTCCTTGTACACTCTATTTAGTGTTACAAAAACAATTCAAAGGCAGATTGTAGGTGCCAGGCTTTTCCTGTGACCTTTAAATCAAATTTAGAATTTCACAGAGTAGTATGCCTTCAAGCAAAATCTGTCAGCTTAATAATGTGGAAATTTTCTGCAATAAATCTGCTATAAATTTCTACTATTCACAAAAGAAGTAAGCTTTATTTATTGCTGAATTATTATGAGCAAGGGCTTAAGATTCTTGGGTGAAGTAAAAATAAGAGATATTAAGTGTACAAAAAGCTCTAAATAGCTATAACAAGGGGGAAAGAGACACCCAAATAAAGGGAGAAAAGACAACAGAAGAAAAAAAGATGAGTGAATTAGAAAGAAGCAAAACCAAAAAACAAAGGTAAAAAAAGAAGGGATACTAAAAATCAGATTATCAATTCTTGTCGAGCTCTACCAAGAGGTATAAGATCATTAAAATCATAAGCTCTATTGCTGAGATGCAGAGTCAGTTTTGAGAAGGGCGAATTGCAATTGCACTCTTACCCCTGTGGAGTCTCTGTGTATATTTGTTACAGCACAAAATGACATAATGGCTTATTCTACTTTACAAACAAACAAATATCAAGCATTTGTTAACCAAACTAAAAATACACACACACACACACACACACGTATCCTTTCTTTTTTCGATCATCATAAAAACCCTGGTGATGCCCACTTAAGAAGAAAATATATTTTGTGGGAGACCAATACACACAGCTACTCACAAAGAAGCTTGTAACCAATAATCAAACTAAAAATAAGCTCATATTAAGGACAAACTATCACACAATTAAAATGAAACCCCTTCAAACCCAGGTCTTTTTCAAGCCTTAAACGTGCATTGCTTTGCCTGCTATTTAAAATTTTTTTTCAATTAGTTGCCAGTATACAAAAACAGGAAAAGTCACATTTTCAAAAAATCCAGATTTCCCTCCTCTTGAAGCATCAGAAATTCTAGCAACATTCTTACATGTCAGTTTGCAGCTAGAGTGTATGAGGGTGTCTGCTACAGACCTCTTTATTAACTATTTCTTTTATTGCATCCACTTAACTCTTTTGGATTAGTTGCTTAACTGCCCTGGGCAGCTGAAGTTATAGTCCGTGCTACTAAAATTATCTAGCCCAGCAATAGTTCTCTATTACTATTCTAGCAAGCAACACAAATTTAGTGACATAAAACTACATAGATTTATTATCTTATGGTTCTGGAGGTCAGCAGTGCAAATGGGTGTTATAGGTTAAAATCGTGGGACTGGCAGAGCTGCATTCTTTCTAGAGGTTCTGGGGAAAATCCTTTTCCTTGCCTTTTCTAGTTTATAGAGCACCTGCATTTCTTGACATGCAGCTGCTTCATCAGTCTTCAAAGCTGTTAGTGCTTCCAAATCTTTTGCCGTCACTCCTATTCCCTTTTGACACAGAGTCTTGGGCTTATTCTATGAAGCCCACGTGAATAATCCAGGATAATTTCCTTTTCTCAAGATACCTGGCTTAATCACACTTGCCAATCTCTTTCACCATAACCTACACTCAGTTCCAGATGTTGGAAATGTGGACATCTTTGGGGTGAGGCGCAGGACTCAATGTGCCACGAGTTGGATTCTCAAAAAGACAAAGAACTTTCAAATCATAGCACATGGAAAATACCAGCTCTGTGTTCAGAAAATCCAGGACAATAATGGGACACCCGCATTGGGAAGGCCAAGCTCACACATAAAAGCAGTTTAGGAAAGAAATGCAGGCCTTTCCTGTTGCCAAAGGAGACCTCATTCTACTTCACCAAACCAATTCTCTCCTAAAATGTATTTCAACAAAATGTATTCCTCAGAGATAACCATCCTTCCACATGACGCACAAGTTTCCAGACCAAGGCATTTACCTATCAGTAGAAGATGCATGAAAATCCAGGTCTTGCTATCTCTTTCCTTTTTCACCTTCTAGTGCTGCTAGTGAGAATAATCAGCCTTTATCTGGGCACCAGTAACAACTTTGGCATTATGTAATGTGTTGTACAACTGTAAAACCTCATCTAATCTCATCTTCGTATCAGGAGGTTCCATTTTAAGGATGAAATTCAGGTCCAAAGACCAGTCACTGACTTGCCCAAACTTAAGAGTTATTAAATACAGCTCTGACTTGACCTTCATATGTCAGTCAGTATTATCCATCAACTTACAACATCCGATTTATGACACAACTATACAAAATTCTAATTTTAAAAATTTGAACTGAATAGATTAAGGGCAAAGGAAATTTCACAAAATAGACTAGAATGTTTTACAATTGTTCCCTCAAATAGTAAACTAATGTGATCGATTTCCCTTGACTATTTTTAAATAAACTTACCGTGCTGCTTTGGAGAAAGCAAGTGACTTGAATGCACCATGCTCTTTGGGGAAAAGGAGGAAGAAATATATTTTGCTTGAGACAGGACTTTAAATCAAAAGCACTTGAAGGTATGAAAGAAAATGAATTGGGTCATGTGACGGGGAGAAGTTTACGTTCCGGCTGGTGGCAGGGGAGAGGCATGTGCTCCTGCCAGTCTGCTCACATTTCCTTTGGCCATATGCTCTCCGTGACCTTCAGCTGGCTGCATAGCCTCCTCTCTTGATGTTTTCGGTTATGCAGCTGTCAAATGAAAATTATTATTCCAGCCCTTGTTTTCCCTAGATGGGCAGAGAATAGCTCAAAAATGATCTGAAAAAGTCCTTTGGGAAATAATTCTCAAATCTGCCTCTTGTCTCCATCACCATCTCCAGCTCTGTAATCAAACCCGTCATCTCTCACTTGCTGTGTGCTTACTCGCCTCAGACGGGCTTGGTGATTCCATGCCTGATGCCAACGATTTTCTCCCCAAGGCAATCTTTTAAAAATATAGTTAGTAGACTCTTCTGTTTAAAATATTCCAAAGGCTTTTTATATGGCCATGTGGGTGAGATCCAGAGGCCATGACACAGTCCACACGTTAATCTAGCCACTGCCTGACCCCTTTGACCTCATCTTCTTAACCTGCTCAGGGTCCAACCTGGGTCGGTTCACTCCTCCTTAGGCAACCTGGTGGTCCTCAGCTCCAGGGAGATCATCATACTATGCCAAACTCGGTGTGGACACAGGCCCCCCACAGCTCACTGCAGCCCAGAACTTCTGGACTCGCGCAATCCTCCCACCTCGGCCTCCCACGTAGCTGGGACTCCAGGTGCTTGCCACCATGCTCGGCTGACTCCATCTTTTTGCTCAATGGCCATCTTGGTTTCTTCCTTCCTTAAAGCTTCTCACAAGAGTTTGACTTAGTTGGAGAGGCTTCTTCACCATGCTTACTACCTGCTACTCACTCTTCTCCAAGTCTTTGATTCTTATACATGAACCACAAGAAGAAGCCCTAACGTAGTCATCCAAATTTCACCTAATACTTAACTGGCAAATATTACCTAATTATTCCCATTCATTCAGTTCAATCCTTAAGCCATTTATATGTTCAAATAAATGAAAAGATATCCATTCTGTCTGCAACTGCTTAGGGGAGATTATTAAAAATAGGCAGACATATTAGTCTATAGTTTTGTTGTAATATCTTTGTCTTTTTTTTGGTACCAAGATAATGCTAACCTCATAAAATGAGTTTGGAAATATTCCTATTTGGTATGTTTTAAATATTATTTTTTTGCAAATGGGAAACAGACCAAGAGATGAAGAGGCAGGTGGAAAAAAGTGGAAAAGGAAAGGAAACAAAAGGAATTAAGGTGTGTTACACACATGTACCAACTCCTGACAGTAATCATTATGTACTAATAGAAACATGTACTCATCAAAATAAAAATTTAAAAAAGAAAATGATTAAGATATACACTAATTCTTCAAAGTAAATGTAACTATTGTATGTTGAAAACATGGACATTGGTTTTCTCAAAATATATATATATATAGGCTGTCCCACAAAGGGCCATGTACTAAGGACATGATCCCCAGTGCAACAACCAATACTCAGAGGTAGGGTCTAGAGAAATGATTGAGTCATAAGAGAACTGAATAGTTGACCAGGATATTAGACCATGGACCCCAACTGGAAGAAGTAGGTGACTGGAGGAACACATCCGGTTCTTGCTCTCTTCCTCTCTAGCAGTTCTTTGTTCTCCCTGCTTTCTCGACTCCTTGAGTTGAGCAACTTTCTTCCACCAAGTCCCTCTGCCTTGGAGCCAGCTGACATGAGTGGAGACCTCTGAAATGGTGCTAAAATACACCTTTGTTCCTTTAAGTTGTGTAAGTCTGGTACTTTGTCCAAGCAACAGGAAGCTAACTCATGCAGTTTTTCAATTTTTCAGAAGACTTTATAAAGGGTTGATGGCAACTCCTTTTTTATTTTAAAAACAAAACAAAAAAATACAGAATTTCACAAAATAATAGGAAATTAACACTAGTTAATGTATTGCATATCATTATCTTAGAAGGAGTTGTTTAGGTTACAAGATTTAGGCATGAAATAATGATCAAAGAATCAAACAATGAATACACAAACTGCTCTTTTTGATGAACTAACAATAGTAATATAGTTATCTATCTTGTGTATATAAACATGTATACACATATATTTAAAAGGTAGAATTTAGTCCTGAAGTCATTTGGTCCTGGGCATCTCTTGGTTAGGAGATTTTTAATTCCTGATTCAATAATCTCATTTATTATTGATTTACTCAGATCTTTATGTCTTCATGATCAGTCTTGGTTAGTTGTATGTTTCTAGGAATTCATCCACTTATTGTAGGTTGTGATAGAATTGTTCACAGTAGAACTTTATGATTTTTTTTATTTCTATGACATCAATTATAATGTCTTCTCTTTCATTTTTTTATTTCATTCACTTGAATTTTCTCTTCTCTTTTAGTCTGGCACAGAGTTCATCAATTTTGTTTATCTTTTCAAAAAAAAACTCCATTTATTTTTTAATTTATATTTCTACTATGTTTACAAGAAGCAATGGAACTATATGATGAATGTTTAATTTTTTGAGATGACTATATTTTTCTTTGATTACATTAAAAAAAACATTCTAATGTAATAAAAATACTAGAATCAAATGTCAGATTTAGTTTTTAAATCAAACTTAAGGTGCTGGATCAAAGGTGGCTGTGTAGTGTCTGTAACTTATGCAAACCTGCTAAGATAGATCCCGGATCTATGCAGCTGTGTTAGATAGGGCAGGTCAGACACCATCAGATTCTGCCAACAAATATTCATCTGTGAGTACAGTATTTAAACACTAATTTTGAAATAATTCCAACATTAACAGGTCAATCAATATCAAGTCATTTAAATTTGTATTACTTTTCTAAGAATCTGAACTACTATCAATATACAGCCAGTGTATATTGACAGTGTTAATCTTCAACCTTGACACAATTATCCGCCAGCTTTTCTGGGGGAAAGATTAAGCTGGGTCAACATAAAATATTTGTACAGTAACCTAAGTCTCACAGTATGAGTGCCCCCGGGATTGAAATTTTTAAAACGTATTACAGTAAAAGACATTGCCACTAATGCTCCTCGAAAGACTCTCCCTTGCTTCACACTGTTTCATGATTCTTGCTACTTTCTAGAGCAGCTCTGGATGTCCTGTTTCTTGTCTGTCTCTACAAAGTACGATGAGAAATTTGGTAAATATCGGTGCTAACGGGCATCCAACAGAAAGGCAGGCTTGCAGAAACATTGCAGTGCGTCTTCATCCACTTTAGTCATGAGACTGGCACCCTATGACTTCTAGTTCTTCCTCAAAGTCAAAACCACCACGCAAGGTAAATGCTTTCCATCTATTCAGGAGGTTGAGTCAGACATGGCAGCATAACTGAAGACACTCACAAAAAAAGAGAACTTCCTGACCAGAAAGAATGATGGAATAAGTGTGTTAGAAAGAGGAAACATTTCAAGGAAGTCTAATGATGATGTGTCTCTTATCATAATGTTTCCAATTTAAATATTCACTGTATTTTTCAGTCACATGTGTCTAGTCTCTATTTCATTTATTTCTGTGCTAATCTTGATTTCTTTTTTACTTTCGCCTGACTTTATGTTTAGTTTGTTCTTTTTCTTGAAATGTCAGGTCAAGTTGTGCATTCGAGATCTATCTTCTTTTTAACGTAGGCATTTATTGCTATGAATTTCATTCTTATCACTGTTTTTAGCCAGGCATGATGGCACATACCTGCCTGTAATCCCAGCACTCAGGAGGCTGAGGCAGGAGGATCACTATGAGTTTGAGGCCCGCCTGGGCTACATAAGCAAGCTCTAGGCCAGCCTGAACTACATACCAAGACCATGTCTCAAAAAAAAAAAAAAATACTCTTTTTGCTGTGCCATAAATTTTGGTATATTGTGTTTCATTTTAAAATTTCTCAAGATACTTTTAAAATTCTTTTTTTGATTTCTCCTGAAATCCATTTGTTGTTCAAGAGTGTGTTGATTATTTTTCAGATATTAGTGAATCTTCCAATTTTCCTTTGGTTTTTTTTTTTCATTTCATTCACTGTGGTCAAGAAATATTCTAGGCATGATTTCAATCTTCTTAAATTTGTCAAGACTTGTTTTATGTCCTAACATGATCGATCCTGGAGAGTATACCGTGTGCAATTCAGAAGAATGTATGTACTGCCATTCGGTGAAGTTTTCTGCATTTTTCATTTGGTATATAGATCTCAGGTTTACTCTTTCCTTATTGATTTTTGCTATGAATATTTCTATCTGTTATTGAAAGTGAGGGTTGGAGTCTTCTATTATTGTATTGTTGTCTATTTCTCTACTCATATATGTCAATGCTTGCTTGTATATTTAGGCGCTCTGGTGCTAGCGCATACATATTTATAGGTTTTTCTTCCTTCCAGATTGCACTTTTATCATGATATGCTGACCTTTTTTGTCACTTATTACAGTGTTTGATTTCAGGTCTATTTTTGTCTGGTGTAAATATAGTCATTTGTACTGTCTATTTTGGTTACAACTGGCATGAAACATCTTTTTTCTCTCCGTTCTCTTTTAACTTGTGTGTGCCCTTCAATATAAAATGAGACTCTGGCAAACAGCATACAGTTAAGTCTCATGTTTTGTTTATTTTTTTTTCCATGCAGCAACTCCACATCAGTTGAATGGTGAATTCAGTTCACTTATGCTTTGTTCATTTGTTTGTTTCTTTGTTTAATTTATCATAGACTTTCATTGTAGAGTTCTTTGAGGTTTACAAAAAAACTGAATGAAATAATAGAGTCCTCAGGGACTCTCGCTCCCTGCTCTCCCCACTGCTGCCCATCTTTCATTCACGGGTAAATGTGTTAAAATTGTTGAACGAAAATTGATGAAATATTTTAACTAAAGTTTATAGTTTTTATTACACTTCATTCTATCCTATACATCCTTATGAGCTTTCAAAAATGGGCAATGTGGTAAAATCCATTTATAAAGAGTAAGTGTTAAGACTTACTGCTGCCATTTTCTTCATTGTTTTTTTTTTTTTTTTTTTTTTTTTTTTTTTTTTTTTTTTTTTTTTTTTTTTTTTTTTTTTTTTTTTTTTTTTTTTTTTTTTTTTTTTTTTTTTTTTGCGGCACCGGGGATTGAACTCACAGCCTCGCGCCTGCCAGGGCAGGCGCTTAAGCCACTGAGCCAAACTCCCGGCCCTGGTTTTTCGAGGCAGGGTCGCACTATGTAGCTCAGGCCGGCCTTGCGCCACGTTGTAGCCCAAGCTGGCCTCGAACTCACAATGCTCCGCCTACCTCAGCCTCCCGAGTGCTGGGATTAAAGGCGTACTATCTTGCAAGTGTTGTCCCTGTTTTCCCCTCTTACTGTTTTCCTTAGTGGTCTGTTGATATTTTGTAATTTTATCCTTTGAATTCTTGCTCTTTTGGTTTTGCGTATTTCTTATAGGTGCTTTCTCTGTTATTACAATAAAACCCATGTGTCATCTTACCATTGTAACAGTCTATTTTACACTGGTATTAAGTTTAGTCGTGCTCAAACGTTTGAGCTTTTCTTCTGCTTCCAACATTTTGTGTTATTAATGTCACAATTTACAATCCTTTGTATTCTGTGTGTATATTGTGTGTGTCTCTGTGTGTGTAGTAGTGGGGAGAACTTTTCCCTGGACTATATATATCCCCAGCCCTTTTGTCTGTGTTTTATTTTGAGACAGGGACTCACTAATTTGCTAAATTGCCCAAGCTGGACACCGAACTTGCAATTCTCCTGCCTCCTCCTTCTCAATTTTTATGTTATACTCTTGCTACTTTTGTCCTTTAATTTTTATGTTGGAATTAAAAACAATTTATGCAATTCCACTGCAATGTTACTGTACTCTTTTGACCTTTAGAGGGACTTTAGTGTCATGCATTTTCATGTTGCTATTGAGCAACCTTTGTTTGAACCTGAAGAACTCCCTTTAACATATCTTAGAAGTCAGGTTAAGTGGCTATGGACTCCCTCAGCTTTTATTTATCTTGGAAAGTCTGTATCTCTCTATCTTTTGAATACTAGTTTACTTGGTATAGTATTCTTGGTGGTAGTTTTTGTATCGTGGACATCTTACACCATTCCCTTTTGGCTTGCAAAGCTTCTAACACTCCTTCATGATTTAAAGAAAAAAGGTCTTCATAAACTATGAAATTTGCTTCAATTTAATAAAGCGTATATATAGAAATCTCACAGATAATACAACCAACAGTTACTGAAAAAGAATAAGCCATGAATTTTCACACTCACAAGTTATTTGCTATAGTCCTAGAAGTTCTAACCAGAGCAATTAAGCAATAAAAAGAAATAAAAGGCATCCGAATTATTAAAGAAGTAAAATTGCCTGTTTGCAGATACCATAATATTAGATGCAAAAATATCTTAACAACCTCACAAAATTCTCTCATAAATGGACTTGGTAAAACTGCAGAATACAAAAGTAAAACACAAGAATCAATTGTATATCTATCCACTAATTACAATCTAAAAATAAAGTTAAAGAAATAATCTTGTTTGCAGTAGTACTAAAGATAATAACATAGATGTTAACTTATACCAAAGCAATGAGACTTACCTACTGAAAATTACACAACACTTTTGAAATGAACTAAAAAGATATAAATAAATGGAAAGTCACTCTATGTTAATGGAGCAAAGAATTTGATATTTTTAAAGTGTCCATTAAAGCAATCTACAAGTTAAATGCAACTATTATCAAAATCCTGATAGCAATTTTTTAATGAAATAGAGAAAAGATTCTAAGATTTATATGAAACCAGAAGCAATGTTGATAAAGAAAAGCAAAACTGAAGACATACTTCCTGGTTTCAAAATACATCACAAAGTTATAGCAGCCAAAACTGTATGATGCCAATATAAAAATAAATGTATCACCCAATGAAATGGAATAAAGAGCTCAGAAATTAGCTCATATGTATACAATCAGTTGATCTTCAACCAGGTATCAAGAATACATGATGGGGCAAGGATAAATGCTGACAGGAAAACTGAGTAGAGAATGAAGTAACACCATTATCTTACTCTACACAAGAAAATCTTATAAGGGTTAAAATTTTAAATTTAAACCTGATTCTTTAAAAACCCGTCAGGAAAACATAATGGCAAACTTCATGAGATTATTCTAGTTAAGGATTTGTTGAGTACGACATCAATAACAGAGGCAACGAAAGCAAAAATAGACAAGTGACAGCGTATCAAACTAAAAATCTTCTGTATATCAAAGAAAAAACTGACAAGGTGAAGAGGAAATAAGATGCTATATTCAAATTATATAAGGAACTACTATCACTCAATAGAACAAACAAAGGATCTTACTTTTAAAATGTGCAAACAACTTAAAAAGACACTTCCTTAAAGTAGACATAAAAGGGTCAACAAATGTAAGAAAAAAATTCTCAGAATCACTAATTATCAATAAAATACAAATAAAAAAACAGTGAGCTATCAACTCACACCTGTTAGAATAAATATTGTCTTTTAAAAAGATTTAAAGATACCAAGTATTGGCCAAAAGGTAGAAACCTTGGAATGCTTGTATTCTGTTTGCATAAATATAAGATAGAGCAACTCTGTAAAAACAGTATTGAGGTTTTCTAAAAGTTAAAATCACCTACACCTAAAACAATTAAAATAGGACTGCCATGTGATTCAGCAATCTCATATCTAGGTATGCATAGAAATGAATTGAAATCAGGATATTGAAGAGTTGTGAGCATGTCCATATTCTTTGTAGCATAACTCACAATAGCCAGTCATATGGAGAAACTTAAGTGCCTGTCAATAGATAATGGATATAAATATGCAATATATAAGTCTTATTATTCATAATTGTAAGAAGGAAATCTTGCTCTATGTGACAATATGAATTTACCTGGAGAACATTATGCTACATGAAATAAGGGGGGGTCATGGGGGAGCAAATATGTATGATTCCAATATGGGGCGTCCACAATAGTCAAACTCAGAAACAGAGTATAGACGGTGGTTTCTGTAGCTGGAAATGAAGAAGACGAGTGTAAAACTGCTGTTCAACAGTTATAATATTTGACTTATGCAAGATGCATAAGATCTTGATTCCTGCTATGCAACATTGTGCCTATTGTTACCAATACTGTATTGTGTGCCTAAAGTATGGTGGGAAAGTAGACCTCCTATTGTGTCCTTACCAAAATTTAAAATAAGTAAGTTAACACACAAAGCAATCAAAAGCTCTTTCCCCAAAGATTATGACTCATTTTGTCTAGTGTGGTTGCCTAGACATTTGTTTGTCTTAAGTTTCAAGGTGAATGTGTTATAAAACCCAGGCTAAGAAACACCAGTCTGTAAGAATGACGTCAATTAGAAATTGATTCCACACATTTTCCCTTAGGCGATGTCATCAGATGTAATCATTTCAGTAGATGCACAGGTATCTCATATATCAAAACCCTGTGATCTTTCTAATAATCGACTTAAATTTTCACACATTTTACAGACTAGATTATGATTGGTAATGACTGGATAGCACAACATTAGTACTTGATTGGGAAAACCAATTAAGGGATTACATGGTATATCATGATCCTTTTGTGGCTATCCTAGTTCTTTTTATTTAATGAGGTGAAGTTTTTGGCAAACCTAGAGTATATACTTAAGCTCTGCAGAGTACAATCTGATATACTGGGTTTATACATAATTGTACACCTTGTTTTATAAAATGAATTTAGAATAGATTAAGTGGTGTAGTAGAGTCCAAAATGCAGTCATCAGCTATCTTAGCATACACCTCTGAAGACAGACAAACACTATAATTACAATACTTAAGATTACTAGCAAGGCTGATGAAAGACTTCAGTTTAAAGAGAGCACTCGTGTGTGTGTGTGTGTGTGTGTGTGTGTGTGTGTGTGTGAATCAAGTACACACTGAAAATAATAATAACCTTGATTATAGCCAGGAAGATGGTAGTAAGAACTTCTTATGCAGCAGATCCAACTAAAAAAACTATCTTATTTCTCCCATAAAAAGAGATCTAACATTTTTTTAAAATGTTTTTGTGAAAATAATAATTTATATTTGATATTGAAATTCATACTGATGGAGGCAGAAATTTTTCAAAATAAAAAAAGTAATTTTTTAAAAAAACTGTATTCACACCATGTGATTTCATGCCTCATGAATTTGGGTTAACAGGATACACAGGGTTTTGTGCCTGTTTTGAAAATGAATCATACTATATGCATTTTTAATATCATATATTTTCAAGAAAAGTTCTGTTGAATCTATAGTATCTATGATGTAAATCTACACATTTTATTTAACTATACAGTATTTATGCATCTAGGCTGACCCCAAATTTTCTCATTTTCAGGACTTAAAAAGTGTAAGTTTGTATGTGTGTGTGTGATTATTGTTACGTAGAATGATTTGTTGTGGGATAACTAACCATTCTGTAAACCTTATTACTCTGTTCTTGATGTACCCAGTAACCACAGCCCTGCCTGCCTTTCCACTTCAAATGTTTTCCTGCATTAAGACTACAGGGAAGCTAAATAATATGTACTTTTTGTAAACCCTGCAGGCAATTCTTGTGCAGGTAGTTCCTAGTTCTGAGTTGAGAAACTGGTAGCAGCCTTTTTAAAATTCTCACACACCCTGGCAAACAGTCCATCAGAATGAGAGCAATTTTTATTTCTTTAAGCGGCATGTGATCATACCCACTAAAATCATTTCTTAAAATTCACGTGTTAATTTGATAAGCAATGAAGGTTTCATATTGCTCTGTGAGCTAGAATGTCTTTGATTGCTAGTAAAGATGATTTTTAGGCATTTTTTAATGATTATGTATATTCTTTAGTAAATTTCTGTTTTGCATCATATCATTTGCCCATTTTTTTCCCATTGAGACAAAGTTTTCTCCACTGAATTATAAGAATTCCTTCTGTACTAAAATGATTCTTTCAGTAAAAATATATTTCCTCATGTACTGTTTGAAGTTTGATTCTATGGTGTTTAATTTTGCCCTGCAGAAGTTCTGGGTATTTATGCAGACAGACTTACATGTCCTTTGCTAAACATCCATTAACTCCTCCCTTCAGTCTTTCCAATTGTTTCAGATTTTTCTTTGCAGCTGTTTTCAGTGTGCATTTTTATTTCACTTTTATCTCAGAAATGTATGTCAATAAATTGTCTTAAGAAATAAATTTCCTTTCTTCTAGTATTTTTTCCTAGCTATCCATTTTATGGTACTCCTCTTTGGCAGGGTTTTCTCTAACCAATGTATCACATTATTTTTTCACAGATATGAAATTGGGAGCAGTTGCACAATAGCCAGAGGTAATTGATGTTAATTCTTTTATCATGTTTTTTATGGTTAGTCAAAGTTATGGATGAATTAATAGCTGATATAGTTTCACGGTCCTTTACATGTGTATTAAATATATTTTCATTTTTAAAACAATAACATATTTTCTTAGAGAAAACACCTCCTTCTCAAATATGTATTTTAGAGGTTGCATTAAGTTCATTGGCATAAGCTTCAAACACTAACAAACCATAATTGTGCCGTAACTGTTACTAGGTTATTGCAAGATTTGTGTTAAAATAGTAACAGGGTTCTCTTGTATATACAGGATGCAAATGAAAATATGCACAATCACATATATACCAGGGACTGTCTGAACTAGTAGATGCTATAGAGAGAGAGTGTTCTATCATTAAATTGGAGCCAGTGTGAAACAGAATGTTTCCAGAAAACATAGGGCATAAAAGAACTCAACATAAATGAAGTTGGGAAAACTTTGTCTTTGATAGCAAGAGCTGATCTCTAGAGAAGAATTCTTTCTTTCTCTCTTTTATCTTTCTTGGTTTTTTTTTTCTGTTAATTTCAAAGATGTAGTTCTATTTCAAAGAAAACTATATAAGCAGATAATAGAATTTTTCCACTCCACAAGGTAGGGATGACAAGTCTCTCTGGACTGTGGTGAGGAAAAGATGGAAAAGAGAAGTTACAGGTGGCATTCTTTGGTGTTCTTGCCCTGTAACCTAACGAGGCTGTGACCTTGGTGAGAAGATGGCAGAAATCATAGAAAAATTGCACAAGACAGTGAAGCTGTGCCTCTTTCCCTTGTGACCCTAGGGAGATGGAAGAACTCCTCATGTGCCCTCTGCTCTCCCCAGTGGGCTTCGGAGTGGCAGAACCATAGTGATAGGTTAGCAGCCTGGCAGATACTTCGGGCACAGCCTCATCCAATCCTGTAGACCAAAAGTTGGCAACTTTTTCTGCAAAGGACCAAAGAGTAAGTATATTGACTCTGCAGATCATATGATTCTGTCATATGATTTTGTGTAACACAAAATGTTATTTTTCTTTTGATTTTTCAAATCAATTAAAACTAGCTTACAGCTCAGAAAAAAGAAAAATCTCTGGCCTGAGGGTCACAGTTTGTTTGTCAACCTCTTTGTAGACTCCAGCCCGGTGAGAACATCTGAGAGTTTCTGACATTCAGGAGAAAGTGAAGCGAGAGATGAGGGAGCAGGAACCTGAGGAGATGATGCTCAGTCACCGTTTCACGAACTGTTTCTCCTCTGCCATGTCCTTCTGCCATGCCACCTGCCTTGGAACCAGTCAGCTTCGGATTAGGACCTCTGCACATTATGAGCCAAAATAAACTTTTCCTCCTTTATCTTGTGGGTGTCTGGTATTCTGTTCCAGCGACAAGAAAGTAACTAAGATACTGTGTCAGCTGCACAAGTGGAAAACAAGAAAGCAAGAATCTCAGTGATGAATGCAGTGGTGACAAGAGAGCCCTGAAAGCTCGGCAGGGAGAGAGGAGACCCCTAGCAGGTGCCACGTGCCTGTCCCCTGTGGCACAGGAAAGTGACACACCCACGCTACCTCCTCTGAGCACTTCACAGCTAAGGTCATTTTCAGAAATCAGGATCCAGTTACTCCACAAGAGACTATTGCTTTACTTTGTTTTTTTTTTTTTAATTTTTTTTTTATTTTTATTTTTTTTTATTTTTTTTTATTTGAGCGAAGAAAAACAAAACAAACAAAAACTACAACAACAACGACAAAAAAACGACATATATAGTAAAAACAACAAGCAAAGGAGACAAGCAAACAACTAGCGTAAATACACAACATTACAGGTTTACAAAGCCGGAAGATAGAAGCTTGACAATGGTTGCAATTTGCGCATCGTTATCTTTA
>RJWM01018894.1:0-40145 GCA_004363535.1 Dasyprocta punctata
CCCAACATCAGAATACACATTTTTCTCAGCTGCACATCAGATGTTCTCTAAAATAGACCATATATTAGCCCACAGAATATGCTTAAGTAAATGCAAAGGGGTTGAAATTATTCCATGCATATAATCTGATCGTAGTGCCATAAAACTGGAAATTAATGAAAAAAGAAACTGCAAAACTTAACGTAAACACGTGGAAATAAAATAACAACCTCTTGAACAATCAATGGGCTACAGATGAAATTAAAGTAGAAATTAAACAATACCTAAAATTTAATGAAAATGCAGATACGACATACCAAAACTTGTGGGACACAGTGAAAGTGGTCCTAAGGGGAAAATATATAGCAATAAATTTTCCCATCAAGAAAACAGAATGAGCACAAATAAACAACCTAATGCTACACCTCATGCTTCTAGAAAAACAAGAGCAAGTCAAACCCAAAGCTTACAGAGGAGAGAAAATTATAAAGATCAGAGCAGAAATTAACACAATTGAGAATAAGAAAACAATACAAAGAATTAATGAATCAAAGAGCTGGCTCTTTGAGAGAATAAACAAAATTGATAAAACCTCTTGCCAACCTTATCAAGAAAAAGAAAGAAAAAAAACTCAAATTCATGCAATAAGGAATAAAAAGGGAGAAATTACTACAGATCCCATGGAAATTTTGAAGATCATGAATACCTACTTTGGAAATCTTTACTCACAAAGGGTGGAAAACACACAGAAAATGGATAAATTCCTAGAAACATATGAATTACCAAAGCTGAATCAATAAGATATAACGATTTTGAATAACCCAATATCAGCTACTGAAATTGAAAATGTAATTGAAAACTTAGCAACAAATAAAAGCCCAGGTCCTGATGGATTCATAGATGAATTCTACAAGAAATTAAGAGATTTAATGCCAGTACTCCTCACATTCTTCAATGAAATTGAAAGGGCAGCAATCCTCCCTAACTCATTTCTGCAAGTGAGTATTACTCTGATACCAGAGAAACACCCAACCAAAAAGGAGAGCTATAGGCCAATTTCACTAATGAACATCAATAAAGATTCTTAATAAAATACTGGCAAATAGAATGCAGCAAATCATCAAGAAGATTATACATCATGACCAAGTCGGATTCATCCCAGGAAGGCAGGATTGGCTTAACATACACAAATCAATAAATGTAACACACCACTTCAACAGAGCCAAAGACAAAAATCACAAGATCATCTCAATAGATGCAGAAAAAGCCTTTGATGAAGTCCAACACTTGTTCATGATGAAAAAAACCTTACAGAAACTTGGAATAGATGGTATCTACCTCAATCTGATAAAAGCCATCTATGAAAAACCAACAGCCAACATTACACTAAATGGACAAAAACTGGAAACTTTCACTCTAAAATCTGGAACAAGACAAGCATGTACACTGTCACCACTTCTATTCAATATAGTTCTGAAAACATTAGTCAGAGCAATCAGACAAGAGAGAGAAATAAAAGAAATAAGGATAGGAAAGGAAGAAATTAAATTATCACTATTTGCAGAAGACATGATACTCTACATAGAAGACCCTAAAAACTCCATCAAAAGGCCGCTAGAGTTGATAAACAAATTCAGTATTGTAGCTGGATACAAGGTGAACACTCAGAAATCAAAAGTATATAAAGACTCAGGGAGACATAGCATATCACCCAATACAGAAGCCTTTGGAACGGAGCTGTAGAAGGAACTTGGAAGGGTTTGATGATGCAAGATTGACAAGCCCTAGAATGGTGTAGACAACTTTATGGGTAATTCTAGTGGGACCTCAGAAGACAATGATGTGAATAGAAATGTGAATAATAAAGGCCAAGCATAGGAGGTTGCACCTGGGAATAAGAGCTCCATTGACAGTTGGAGCCATGTGTGTTATACTCTGGCAGAAAATTTGTCTACATTTTGCTCATGCCATGAGACTGTAAGAGTTTGAGATTGAGGGCAGTGGAATAAGTAATCTGGCAGTGGAAAATTCAAAGCACCCCAACATCTTGGTTATGACATGAATACTGCTGCTTGCATTTAGCCATATTTATGTGAGAATCAGGAGCAACAGGCAGATAGAATAGTTGTAAAACAAAGCTTTGTGCCAGGAAAAACCATGATGTGTAAATTTGAGGCAAAAAGGAAGTGTGTATTCCAAAGAGATTCGTACCACTAAAAAGCAACAAAGCACTTTGTACAGAAACAAGAAAGATGTCTTGAGGGCATCTCAGGAACCAGCAAGACCCTACCCTTGGCAAGCTCAACAGTGAGAAAGTGTCACGTTTCATTTGAGAAGAGAGTATCTGCAACCTCTATTCAAGAAGGGCCTCCTAGGGTATTGGTTCCTGGAGATTCGTTTCACCATGCATAGCTATCAAGGTACATAGATGCCACAGCAGCCATGGTTCAAAGGAGCCTGACTATTGCTTCCACTGACAATAGAGCTTGACATTATGTGATGCTGAGTTTACTGGCCTACAGAATGCATGTGTAGTGGAATCAGGGAGGTTGTACCCAGGTTTCAAAGAAAGTCCAAGAGGATAAGCAAATAGCCACTGAGAAGAGGAAAGTGCATGAAGCCAAATGTGCATTAGAGACCCCAGGAAGTCAGAGATTCCAGGAGTGTGGAATATCAGCTGAAGAAAGTTTCAGGCTGTGAGTGGAACCAATCTAAGAAAGAGGCCTTGGAATGCAACTACTAAGGCCCGAGGGGTGAAGAACTCCTATTTGGAAGTGACATTTTACTCCATGTTTTCTGGATGTCAGCATGGAAATGGAGCCACAGAATCAGCAACCGTAATTTTTTTCTTTTTGTCTTGCTTTTATCTTATTCTTTTGTATTCAAAGTTCCTTGCTTTTAGAATGTTAGTGTTTACCCAATGCCATGGTACCTTATGTATCTTGTACTTTGTAGCTAAGAATTTGTTTCAAATCTGAAAAGAGACTCTAACTTTCAAAAATGACAGAATGATTGAGACCTTGGGGGAATAATTACTACATCAACTATTGTACACAGGACAGTTGTAGTATGGTAGAAAGAATTAAACCTTATTACCTTTATTTGCAGATTAAATATGGCTTAAGGATGTGTTTGAATGTGAGGTTAACAAGAAGTAAATTGTGACCATTAATCACAATATGCCTACTTCATTGGATTAAAAATGCCTAACACATTAATATAATATGCTCCTGGTTTTGCCTGTGACAGAAATGGAAGCATGCCTGTCTTCTTTACTTTCTCTCCTTGCTGAGACAAAACACCTGGCACCCAAAATTAGGGAAGGAAAGGTTTATTTAGCTTATAGTCTTTGGCAGTTTCAGTCCATAATCAGCTGGCTCCAAGGCAGGGTGGCATGGCACAGGGGCAGCACTTCAATTCAGCAGCTAGAGCAAAAACAGTCAGAGCAAAAAAGGGGAAAAAGCAAGTCTCCTCTCTTCCCCTACATTGTACACAGGCCACTCCCAACACTTCAGGGTGGGTTTAGCACTCACAAAATCTCCTTGCCCTCCTTTGCACAGGATGAGGATATTTACAAAGTAAGAACTCTGGCTCCCTGCTGAGTCTCTCAGTTGAACTTCTAAACTTCTCAAGTTGACACAATGTATCAACCATAACAATGCCCTTTCATTCTATATATGGTCATTTGCCTATTGCACTCTAGCACTATTACTTTGGTCTGCTCCCTGATCACCATGAAATAAGCGGCTTTGCTCCGCCATGCTCTTCTGCCATAAGGATCCTGACATGTGTTCTCTAAACATTTCCAAATTTCTTCTGCAAACCAGTTGCAAAGGCTTCTGAACCACATTGTCAGGATAATCACAGGAATGACCCTACTCCTTGTATCAGTTTCTCTGAATTAGTCACTTTCTCATTGCTGCAACCTAATACCCAACATCAAATTTAAGGAGGAGTTTATTTGGCTCATAATTTCAGAGAATTTAGTCCATATCCCTTGGGCTCCAAGACAGAAATGACAGAAAGGCATGTGAAGGAAAGCTGTTTCCCTTTTCCTTCAGCCAGGAAACAGAAAGAAAGGGTGCATCTGGGAATAAACTGCCTCTTCTGACCAGGTCCACCCCCTAACATGTTCAGCTATGAACTCATCAGTGGACTACTCCAATAAACTGTAGAGCACTCCTATGACCCGATCATCTTCCACCCCCCTGAATGCATGATACTTTTGGGGGACAAAATAGATCTAAACCATTAAATTATAGAATGGGAGAAAATCTGTTCTACTGTTTATCTGACAGCATTATTAGATAGACTATGTAAAAATTTAATAACGAAGAAGCTTCCATATCAGTAAATGGGGAAAAGATTTGAACACAGCTACGATTTACAAAAAAGACACTTAAATGTTCAACATCTTTAGTCATCATGAAAATACAACTCAAAACTACACAAAGATTTCATCTCAACCCTGTCAGATACCTATCATCAAGAAATACATATATATGCATAAAATGCAAGATAAAAAGAATGTTAATGCACTGGTGATGGGTATTTGAATTAATACAATGCCATGGAAATCTGTTAGGTACTCACCAAAGGAATGGGTAGAGAAAATGTAGTATACATACACATCAGAATATTATTTAACCATAAAGAAAAATAAAATTATGTGATTTGCAGGGGAGTAGATGGATCTGGAAATCATCATGTTAAGCGAAATAAGACAGGCTTAGAAAGATAAGAATCATACGGTTTCCCTAATATGCAGAATCTAAAAAAGACATGACAGTAAAAGGGAGACTATCACTGGGGAAGATGAAGGGAAGAAAGTGGAGGAGACAAGGGAATATACAGGAGATAATTAGGGTCATGAAGAAACAGGCTCATTTATTATATCACTAAACAATCATGATGTTGATATGAATTTATTGTGAAAACAAGCCCACTACACTCCATTAAGAAAAATAGTAGGTTGCAAAATAGTATGTATGATATTGGTAATCTCTTAATTTCAAAAATGTGTGGAGTTGTCAAGAAATTTGTCTTGAACAGTGTTCACTTAATTCTTTTAATCACTCTATGTTGAAATTCCAAGCACATTTTTATTTTAAGGGTATTTTTTGCTTATGCTATCATAAAATGTTTCTAAGCAGAGAAAATAAAAATTGCTACAAATATGTGAGATGATGGATATGTGATTTAGCTTAATTATAGTAATCATTTCACAATGTATATGTATTTGAATACATGATGTTGTATATCTTAAACAGATATGATTTCATCAACTATACTCATGAGGGTGGTGTCTGACACTGAAATGTGTGGTCCACAGCAATGCACATTCTCAATGGCAAATCATAATGTCATATTGTTTCTCTATTAAAAGTGATTGAGGCTTCTAATTAACACACATCATTAATTGCCTTCAAAAGTCATCATCAAAAAATACTTTTTCCTCTATTTACATGCAGTGACAGCTTACAGAGGTTTTAGTATGTCCTTGTGCGCTGGGGGACTGAGACTGCCTCTTGGTCTTTCGTTTTGTCATTTTCTTCTAGAACCTATGTGACTCTGTGTCCTGCGAGGCTGGCCTGGCGTTCCCCTGAGGTTGGCGCTGATTCTTGGGTCGCGCTGAATCGCGGGACCTGGTAGGGCTGGGTCCTGCGTGCAGCAAGGGAGAGCGGCCTCCTGGGGCGTGCCGGTGGAGCCTCTGCCTTAACTGGGTGGGGGTCAAGGCCTCCCGGTCCCGGGCAGCTAGGCGGAGTGCACCCCGGAGTGATGCCGCCCTGACCCTGGGTCTGTCTGCAAGTCAGTTTTAGTATGTCTTTCCCTGATTGTTACTGAGTCTGACTGTCTTTGTAAGTGATCAATCCATTTGAAATTGTTTTCTCTGAAACCCTAATTAACCTTATTTGCCTGTTTTAAAGTATTTTTTGTGTTTGCATATTTGATTATTTTTTGTTATTAAATTATATGCTGTTGCATGAGCACTTTTTGCACCTAGACTCAGAAGGAGAAAAATTGAACTGGAAAGGGTGTAAATAAAGGACTTTTAGGAAATGCTATATGGTCCCAAGCAAATAATGATAACTAAACAAGTATTTGCTCAAAGATGTACTATTTCTCTTACTGTTGAATCAAATGAGAAATCTTGAAGAGCCTCTAACATTTTATTTCTGTGTCCATGCAAGTATGGAAAAAAGAAAGAGCAAATGATGTTCTTCTGATCTGGGAAGGAGGGAAGTTTTGTCAGCCCTTGACCTTCATGAAAACAAACAGGTCAATTGTAGCATTACCATCATGGAAACTGAAGATATTCCATGGTCTACAGGAAACATTCTTCATGTCTGCATATCTTTCAGGATTTCTACATGGAAATAGTTGTTCCAAGTACAGGTGAATTTGATATAAACAGAGCAAATTCACAATACTGATAGTCACACATCTTCACTTTGAGTAAAGAACACATGATATTCATTTTCTATCAGACACTGAAGAAATAGGACTGGAATAGATTTGAGATCAATTTTTTTTTTTTCGGCACCAGAGATTGAACTCACGACCTGGCGCCTGCCAGACAGGTGCTTAAGCCACTGAGCCAAGCTCCCGGCCCTAGTTTTTGAGGCAGGTTCACACTATGTAGCTCAGGTCAGCCTTACACTTGCGTTGTAGCCCAAGCCGGCCTCGAACTCACAATGCTCCGCCTATCTCAGCCTCCCAAGTGCTGGGATTAAAGGCATGCGCCACCACGCCTGGTTTGAGATCAAATTTTTAAGAAGTGGAGTGGAAAACAAACACTGAATGTTTATTTTTATGGTATAGAGTGTTGCATGAATAGAATGCTGATGCCATAGCATTTGGAAAAGAGACTGAGATTTATAGAAATTGTAGTCCATTCCCCAGCTCCAGTGGTGACGATGAGATACAAGTTCCCTTATGTTTGCACAGGGAGTGAAAATAAGCTGAAGATACTTAACTGGTTTTGGTGTTTTTGAAATAGCATGGTACTTGAAATAGCAAGAAATTCTATTATCATACTTAACCTCAAGCTTAGTTTATTACAGTATTTGAATCATATTTAGGGTTTCAACAAGTTGGTAATAACTGTCTTTTGGTTATTATATGTATTCCTCCAAGGGTGAACACTCATGTGACTACTTCAGTGAGTATTTCCTCCCCCAAGGGAGTCAAATGAAGTGAAGCAATTTTATCTGTTTATTCCTAATTGGGACCTTATGTTTGGTGATTTCTCCCAAAGTCTTCTTCCTGATTTGTAAAATTAGAACTCACACCAACTCATCAGGAGTTGTGATAAACCTGTATCCATATATCTACCTTGTTTGGTTCTGAACTGGTGATTCTTTTGCCCTTTGCAGTAGAACTTTGAGCCCTTTAGAGTTTTCATCCATTTCACTGTAACCTGTGTCTTCTAGAGAGAAATGGAAGAACATTTCCATGCTTTGTAACTGAAAGTGCTGTGCTGATCATCTAAGGGACCATGTCGGAGCAGGAGTAGGATTTATGTAGTAAGTCATAGTATGATTGTGTGTGTTTGTACTTTTGCGTTGTATATCCAATGCTTGCTGCTGATCCCAAGGTTCTGCCCATCTTCCACCACAGTATGGCCAACAATACCATTAAAGTAATTTATTTTGAACTGTGTATCTATATTTTGAGACAATAGGGCAAAAGAAATTTTCATGTAAAATAATTTCTTTAAAGCCAATTGTATAGGTAATTTTTGATAGCTGGAAAAATGTGTCTCTCTTTGCTTATTTTTAACCTGAATTAGTTCTTATTTTTTCTGTAATATATCATAGGCTTATATTTTATTTATGTATGCTGACATGTCTAGGTGAAATAATCTACTATTTCATACTATTACTGCAATAAATTTCTATTCAGATTCTTGCTGATACTTTTACCTGATTATAGTCTAACTAGTAGAAAACAAGTCCTTTGAAAATTTACTCATTTCTCTACTTAACCCTATGGTAAATATAACAGTGTTTTAGAGTAGCTTGAAGCTTTCTGTTAAATCTGAGATGACGCTATACTCTTTCGTGATAATTCTCCAATTCACATATTTTCCAGGCTGATCATGGTTTTGAGTTGTTTCTGTTGCTCTAATGTCTTAGCCCTGTTTTCTCCAAATACTTCATTAACATACCCATTTTTACAATCTTCATATGACAAGTTCTTATACTCATAGCTTAAGAATACATATGAATGATCTTCCTTATCAACCTCTTGTAATTTGATAGTCTTTCAAAACCATGAATATACATTCCTTTTAATTCCATTTTTAGGAATTTATCCAACAGACATACATGCTAGTATGAAAAGTGACAAAAGAAAAATGCTGCAAGTTACAATACTACATTAACAGGATTCTTAGTATAGGGGGGCTGAAGAATATAAGCATTTTACAGACAATTTCAGTGCAGTTAAAATAATTGGTATATCAAAAGTAAACTTCAGTTCACCATCAAAACGAATGATTGGACAGAAAGTAAGACACTTGTTCAGCCCTCAAACACAAATACATTCAGTCTAAATATGTAGACTATATATTATATTTTTGGGAGACAGATCATCACTTCAGTTTCCTATAATTTTGTCACTGTTTTTTTTTTCACATTAAAATATCATTCTTTTTTTAAATTTTAACCAAAAGGAAAGTAAGAAACCAAAGCAAAACAATTTCACAACCAGCCAATAAGAGAGTAACAATCATTAGCACGTTGCATATTATAATATTCATGGAAGTTATTTAGGATAAAAAATACAGACATGAAACATTATCCAAAAAATTATTAGCACAAAACTTTTGCCTCAATGAATCAAGAGAAACTAGCTATATGACTATCTTTTTTGTTATGATTGTTTTCAAATAAACATTTATTTAATTTTGTCACTGTTAACATGGATCTACATAAGCTGAAATGGTCTGAAAGAGAAAAACAGGGATAAAAGTATTAGCAAAGAACAGGATATGTTAGAAATATGGCAAAAATACTAGTTATAAATTCTTAGAGTAAAGTCTTTGTTAGGAATAAAAGAAAAGAAGATGTAATCTGCTTTTGTTAGAAGACATAAAAACTTCTTAAGCAGATCCAAGATGTCACTATAATAGTTGAAAACTACCTGGTGTTCGAAGGACTTAAATAAGATTATTTAGTTTTAGTTGTGGAAATATCCAAAGTGTTCATTTTGTAAAGACATTTCATCCGCATTTTACAAAAATTCCCTCAGAAAACCTAGAGAAAAACGAAAATGTTGAGTGGGAAAACAATTTTCTTAAAGGAAAGACTGAGAGATGTATATAAAGTACATACATCATTAGATATTTGATGTTAACATAGATTCACGCCTTTAATAACTTTGCCTAAACTCCTTGGATGTGATATTTTCACCAGCTCTCCAAATCCTAATATCTTGCAGATTCTAAGTCATCAGCTAGGTTCTCTCATCTTGAACCAATACATGGCAATAAAGTACTATTCAAAGTGTGTTTGATAGCATTGGGGAAGATTAAAAGAGCTCAGTATACTAATACAGACCATCTCGCAATTTTTCTAAACTGATTATTGGCCTGATCTGGAACAGGAAAATTCAACTCAAGTTTCCATCATAATCTCCTGATGCCCTAATGTGGAATTTAGTTTGATCTCATAAACATTCAGATTTTTTCATGGTTTCTCCAAAAACATTTAGTTGTTTTCTAGGTAGACAACATCCTTTGCCAATGCCAGCCACTTAATGTGTTAAATTCAGGTTAAAATGAATACACTAATGTAATTCAAAATCAAGTTTTTATTATGGAAGTGATACAACAACTCTTCATTTTTTCATATTGTTACCTCTCTTTTCATGTCCTAAAACAGAGAAGAGAAAGAAGAAGGAGGAGGAAGAAGTAGAAAAGAAGGAGAAAGAAGAGGACAAGGAGGAGGAGGAGGAGGAGAATAAGGAGGAGGAGAAAGGGAAAAAGAAGAAAAGAAGGAGGAAGAAGAGGAAGAGGAGGAGGAGGAAAAAAGAGGAGGAAGAGAAGGAAGAAGAAAGAAGAGGAGAGAAAGAGGGAAAAGTAAAAGGAGGGAAAATAGGAGATAAGGAGAAGAACAGGAAGAAGGAGGAGGAAAAGAGGAGTATGAAGAAGAATAATCAGAGCAGTGTGTCTGAATTCATTCTCCTGGGCCTCCCCATTCAGCTGAAAGAGCAAGGCACGTACTATGCCTTGTTCCTGCTCATGTACCTGACCGCAGTGCTGGGGAACCTGCTCATTATCCTGCTCATCAGGCTGGACTCCCACCTCCACACTCCCATGTACTTCTTCCTCAGTCACTTGGCTCTCACTGACATCTCTTTCTCATCAGTCACAGCTCCAAAGATGCTCATGAATATGCTGACACACAGTCAATCCATCTCTTATGCTGGGTGCATTTCTCAGGAATTCTTTTTCTTATTATTTGGTAGTCTTGATAGCTTCCTTCTCACTTCAATGGCCTACGACAGGTATGTGGCCATCTGTCATCCCCTTCACTACTATAATATTATGAGTCATATTCTCTGTTTCTTGTTAGTAATTATGTCCTGGGTCCTATCCTTTGCTGCTGCCCTTGTGCACACTCTCCTCCTAGCCCATCTCTCTTTCTATGACGACAACACTCTCCATCACTTTTTCTGTGACCTCTCTACCTTACTTAAATTGTCCAGCTCAGACACCACTGTCAATGAGTTGTTTATTCACATTGTAGGAACAATGGTTATCACTCTGCCATTCATATGCATTCTGGTGTCTTATGGCCACATTGGGGCCACCATATTGAGAGCTCCCTCCATTAAAGGAATCTGCAAAGCTTTGTCCACATGTGGTTCTCATCTCTCTGTGGTTACTTTGTACTATGGAGCAATTATTGGTCTCTATTTTGTCCCCTCGTCCAATAACACTAATGACAAGGATGTCATTGTGGCTGCTATGTACACTCTGGTCACACCTATGCTGAATCCTTTCATCTACAGTCTGAGGAATCAGGATATGAAAAACACTCTGGGAAATCTGTTTCATAGAGAAAATTTTTCAGTGTAATCAGCATTGTATTTTCTATTATCTGGATCTGAGATCTTCTCAATGACATGTATATAGCCTTTCTTTGAATTGTTTTTTGGTGACTCTTGATTGAACACTCTTTTTTACACTTGCGTTTCATGTTAGACATAGTTTTTCTGTTTGTCCTGTTGAGTTTGAAAGTCTCGAGAAAGGTTCTTACAAATATACTTGTATACTTACCTTTTCCTGTATCTCCTCTTTTCATGTTTTACTTCTACAAAAGTTTTCATTTCATATATGGTTACAACATTTAGTTCTTTTTATTGGATGATTTATAGCCTTTTGTAGCAAAGCTTTTTTGTATTGTTCACCCTAAACTTTTCTCCTGCTAGGGTCATGATTTTACTTTTGTGTCTTATTTTACAATATATTTAGAAATTGTTTCTGTTGGTATCATTAATACAAAATACAGTATAACTTCATTTTTGTTTGTAATTCTTATTTATTTTAAATTATAAGTGAATTTGTAGATATTCATAATGTACTGGGCGATCCTTTTTTAAATTTTTAAAATTTTATTTTAAAGAGGGTAAAACAGACTAAAACCAATCAAAACAAACCAGTGTGAAAGATACAGGACTTAAAAACATTATGAAATTAGCAATAGTTACCATAAGGCCCTTTGATGTCTTCAAAATAGCTGCAGATAACGTCAGACATAGTAAAAATCAAACAGAACAGAATAGGATAGAAACAATAAAAACAAAGCAGTGAATGCAGTAAAGGATTTCAAAACAAGCCAACAGCAAATCCGAAATTGCTACTATAATATATCTTTCTATCCTTGAAATAGTTTCTCCTGCCATCAGATTTAACATAATCAAACAAAACAAAAGAGAATAAAACTCAACCCAACAAAACAATGGAAATGATATAGGACTTCAAAACAAGACCATAGGGAATCAACAATGGCTACAACCCTCAGAAGGAGATCCCCCCTGGATGTCACACTGCATACCACTATCCTCTGAACCTACCATCAGATCACTGGCCCTAGACCTGCAATGTTAATGAAACACCAAAGCACCACAGGCATCCAATTGCATTTCACCTGGATAGCTATCACCACAGCCTGTGTTTCTCCAGATAAGTCAGTGGCTTACAGCGGGGAGGGGTGTGCTTGTACTTCTTGTTTGACAGCCCATGCACTGAAAGGGACTGGGGTCTGGCTGTTCTCAGTCCCGCAGTGGCCCGCATATGGCGCTGGTTCCCAGACTGGGTTTGTTTGCTGGTCCGGACATTGTTCTCTTTCCCTCCAGTTTGTGAATGGTGCTGACCCACGGGAAGAGGCTTGGATCTAGTTGTTCCCAGTCTGGCAGTGGCCCATGCATTGTTTACTTGTGGCAAAAACATCAAAAAGTTTTTATTATTCTTTCAATATATGTTAGTATTTCTGTTCACCCTACTGCACAACTGAACACCAGAATTTATTTCTCCTATATTTATTTTTCCAGTTTCAACCTCAAGAATGCTGGGATTATGGATGTGTGTCACCATGCCTGGCTCAAATTAAAATTTTTGGAGAAATGGATTTTATTTTTATCTTTATATGTATAGGAAAAGAGGGACATGCAATGATGTTCTTTGATGTAAGGAGGAAATTTTCTTAGTCTTAGACTTCTATGAAAACAAGCAGGTCAATTATAGTATTATCATCAGCACAGTATGTGACCAAATGTGATCCATGGGACCCTGAAACAATTCCCGAAGTTAAATATCTTACAGAATATTTCCACACCCAAATTATAATTCCAAACACAGATTGATTTTTAATATAGAAAGATCCAAATAAGAACATTTATAAACATTAACACATCTTCACCTTGATTAAACATGATGCACATTTTTTACCAGACACTGAAGAAATGAACTGGAGATGTATTGAATAGATTTGGTATAGTTCATATGAGTTGAGTGGAAAGCATCATAAAATGTTTCCTGTATTGTGAGAATCTTGCACCAATGGAATACTAAAAAAGACAGCTTCTGAACAAGAGACAGAGCCATATCAACTATATTCTCTTCCCCAGAGTTCACTGGTGACAAAGATATGTAATTTCCCTCACACTTGTAGTCAGAGAATGAAGGTATTAGAGTGTTTTCATTGTTTTTTTTTTTTAAAAATAACCTGTGTTTGGAACCATGGCACTTGGATTGTAAACTGAATAATTATCCACCTTTTTGAAGACCTCTGAATTTCATTTTCCCTAAGGTAAACTGAAAAGACTAAGAACTTTGTGATCCAGAAAGTTTCTAATCGCTGCCCTAATGATGTTTGTTCACATTATTTCACCAAATGTAAATTCTCCAATGGCTTCTTCCACAAGTAGTTCTACCCCTAAGGGAACCAGGTGAAGAAGCAATTATACTTGCCTCCAGTTTGGAGCTGGGGATAATGGTTTGCTCCTTAGATCCTTTCCATGGTTTGTAAAATTAGAAGTCACATCAGTTTCTCAAGAGCTGTGAGCAAATGTACATCTATATATCTACTGGGTTTAATTCTGAACTAACAGCTCTTCTGCAAGTTGCAGTGGGATGTTAAACCCCTTATAGACTCGACCTTTTTCTCTGTATTCTGTGTCTTCAGGACAGAAATTGGAGAACTGTCCCATATTTTTTTTCCAAAGATATCTATGCACACCATATTAAGGGTAATATCAGAATAGAAGAATTAGCATTCTGAGGTATGAATGGTGATGTTTGGATGTGTTTGTCCTTATGCGACATTCGTCACTCAATACTATGCTTATCTCCTTGTACAGGATCAAAGAAAGCTGCATTTTGAATGATTTATCTTCAACTGAGTAGTTTTTGTTTTTTTAAATTTTATTTTATTTGATTAGTGTATCTATGTAGTATATAATACTTGCATTCCTTGTGGGAATTTGGTACATGTACATAACACATAATTCCTCATTTCCCCCCTTTCCTTTCCATCCCTCCTCCTTCCACCCATCCCATTATCCCCTCCTTTTTATTTTTAGTACATATTTTCAGTACATAATGTTTACATTCCTTGTGTGGAGTAGATAGGGGAAACAGTTCTTATTTTAGAATAACTGATCTGAAACTGATTTTATATTTAATTTTAAGGAGGACATTGAAAAAAATTATCTCATTTTATATTTCTTTAACCCTGGTAAGTATTGCAAGTTTTCTTGCAAATTTTATACTAAACAGCTGTAAGTTTATTTATTTACTACTTTGTTTTGCTCCCAGAATACAGCTAATAGCAGGTACTGTTTTTACCTTAGATACATTAGCCTCTTATTCAAATGCCTGATAGTTCTCTTGCTTTGCTATAATCAGATCTCTACACAGGAAACAATAAGCTATGTACAAATTTTAGTCATTTTTACGCTTAAACATTTGCTACTGCTCTAGAATAGAATTGACAATTTTTGTTACAGCCACAAAAGTCTTGTAATTATCTGACTTTTTGATAATTCTCTCCAAATAGTCCCAGGATATCTATATTGTTGAGTTGTCTGTTCCTCAAATGCCATAGCTTCATGTATCTAAATACTTCACTAGGATTCTCATATTTATATTCTTCTAGTGACAGAGTCTTCATTTAGGATTCTCTTAAATGAGACACATAAATGAACTCCCTTGTGACCTTGGCCTCTAGCAATTTGACAATTTATCAAAACCATGAAATAAATTCCCTCAAATTCAATTTCTAGGGATTTATACTAAGATACGTAGGCCAATATGAAAGATGACATAGGAACAATGCTATTTGTTGCAGCATTTTTGGATATAGCAAAATATTAGAAACAAACTACATATATGACAATGAGTTATCTGATAAACAAATAAAGACATGAAATTGAGTAACATCATTGATTATATAACCCATCTCATTTAGTAACATCACATAAAGAGAATTTTTAACATAGTGGGATGAAAAATGTAGGAATTATGAGATAATATCAATCAAGTTAGAAGAATTGGAAGATTGTGTCTTATTACCCACAAAAGGAATGATGAGTAACAGTGGGATACCTCCTTAGCTCTCAAATACAAAGAACTTCAGGTTGATTAAATCCTTATATACATTATGGATTCCATATTTAGCAGACACATTCTCATATTCTGTTTTTCTTTTCATTTGCAATTTTTCATATGGAGAAGTTTAAGACCAACTGGTTGGAAGGAGAAAGAGAAATAATTGCCCAAGTATTGAAAATTTTAGAATGATGACTAGAAAATGCCTTATAAAAATCTTCATCAGAAAACCTAGACTACGAACCACAAGAAAAGGGAAGGTATTGTTTGTTGATGCCAATCAGATATTTACAAAAGCCTCTCATTTATCAGATCCCTGATGTGAGTAGAAAAGCCAAATATTCCCCAATGCTCTGAGGATTTCAATAGGAATGATCTGATTTGAGCCGAAACCAGTAAAAATATGGGAAATGGAAAGATGAACAGACTTTTTCCTCAGAGTCCAGATTCCTATTACAAAGGGGATGAAATACTAAAAACGTCAAGTGAGAAAGAATGGTCTTAGAGGAAAAACCAATGACTAACTTACAAGACGTATGTCTAGATATTTTATGTTTTGTTATACATTCATACTCTCAAAACACTTCTTCAACCCAGTGCTTGGAATCTACACATTGTGATATTATGCAGACACAAACCAGCCCATTGGTTTAGTTTGATATAATCACTGGAAATAAAGTGCTAGTAAACAAATCCCTTAACCTAAGATTTCTATTACAAACTCTGAGACTCTTCAAGTTAAACCTGGACTGATCTGATTACCAGTCAGAAATTTCATGTTTCTCCAAAGAATGTTGAGTTCATTTTCAGGTAGACAAATACTGTCCTTTGTCTAAATCATTACCAACATTGCAACAAAAAGCTTGACAAATTCAGATTAAAATTTGCAGATACTATTAGTTTCAAACCACGTTTTTATTATGCAATAATCACAATGACTTCTCATTTTAACATATCTGCTTCATTTTACATTTACATTTACATAACAGATGACAAAGAGCACAAGGACCAATAATCAGAGCAGTGTGTCTGAATTCATCCTCCTGGGCCTCCCTATCAGGAAAGAAGAGCAAGGCATGTACTATGCCCTATTCCTGGTCATGTACCTGACCACAGTGCTGGGGAATCTGCTCATCATCTTGCTTATCAGGCTAGACTCCCGCCTCCATACTCCCATGTACTTCTTCCTCAGCCACTTGGCTCTCACTGACATTTCTTTCTCATCAGTCACAGCTCCAAAGATGCTCATGAATATGCTGACACAGAGTCAGTCCATCTCTTATGCTGCATGCATTTCTCAGGAATTCTTTTTCTTATTATTTGGTGGTCTTGACAGCTTCCTTCTCACTGCGATGGCCTATGACAGGTATGTGGCCATCTGTCAACCCCTGCACTACAACATCATCATGAGTCATGTCTTTTGTTTCCTGCTAGTAATTCTATCCTGGGTCTTATCCTCTGCCAGTGCTTTTGTGCACACTTTCCTCCTAGCCCATCTCTCTTTCTATGGAGAAAACATGCTTTACCACTTTTACTGTGAGCTCTCTGCCTTACTTAAATTGTCCAGCTCAGACACCACCATCAATGAGTTGTTTATTCACATTGTAGGATCAATGGTTATCACTCTGCCATTCATATGCATTCTGGTGTCTTATGGTCACATTGGGGCCACCATCCTGAGAGCTCGCTCCGTAAGGGGAATCTGCAAAGCCTTGTCCACCTGTGGTTCTCATCTCTCTGTGGTTACTTTGTACTATGGAGCAATTATTGGTCTCTATTTTGTCCCCTCGTTCAGTAACACTAATGACAAGGATGTCATTGTGGCTGTTGTGTACACTCTGGTCACACCCATGCTAAATCCCTTCATCTACAGTTTGAGAAATCAGGATATGAAAAGTGCTCTGGGAAGTCTTAGTAGAAAAAAATTTTCAGTGTGATTGGCATTGTATTTCCTATTATCTGAATCTGAGCTCTTCCTAAAGGCATGTATATATCCATTCTTTCAATTGTTGTGTCTTAGTGCATCTTTATTGAACACTTCTTTGCACTTGTGTTTTATGTTAGACATAGTTTTTTCTTTTTTTAAAGATTTTTTGATTTTAAAGAAAATAAAACAAAACAAACAAAACAGAATAAGGCAGATCAGAACATAACAATTCAAGTAACACAGGATGTCAAAACAAGACAACAGGAAATCACCAGTGGCTACCATCATGTCTCTTGTTTTCTGCAAGATAGTCGTCCATACCTTCACACACAATAAATTAAAACAAAACAAAACCATGAAACCAATCAAAACCAAAGGATGAGGGCTTTCTGAGCCTTCAAAACCAGACAACAGGAAATCAATAATGGCTACCATAATGTCTCTTGTTTTCTTCAAAATAGCTGTCCATCCCTTCACACATATTGAAGCCAAATAACAGAAAACAGACTAAAAACAATAAAAACAAAGAATAAAATATTATTGGACTTCAAAACAAGATGATAGGAAACCAGCAATGGCTATCATAATGTGTCATTTTCTTCAGTGTAGCTGTTCTTACCATCACACATAATAAAATCAATTCTTGTATGCTTTTTAGAAGTTCTAGGCATATATAAACCTGTACATGTACATCTATCCTTTCTGTATTAGAGGGAAAAATGAAACAAAACAAAACAAAAGACAAGAAAAACAAGAAACAAGAGTCAAATAAATAGCAGTAACAAAGAGCCCAAAACAATACCAATATAGGATTTCAGAACAAGTTGATAGGAAGGTAACAAAGTTTGCTGCTTTGCATAGTTATCTTCAAAAGTGTTATTCAAATTACCAGATACAGACATGGAAAATTGATCAAATCCTACAAATGCTGTTTAGTTTTAAGAACTAATAGAATTAGTAGAACAATCATCTTAATAATCTTAAGGGTATGTACACAAATTTATATCTTTTTTCTTTTCCCTTTCTTCTCTTCTATTTTTCCCTATCTGAATTATTTTGTCCTCTTTGAGTAGTTTCTTACCCTTTCACAATATTTATTGAAGGTTTTGTATCTTATTTACTCTTTCAGTTTCTTACACTAGGGAGACAATACAGTATTTACACATGTGAGTTTGATTTATTTCACTCATGAATATGGTCTCAAGTCTCACCCATTTATCTCAGTGTGATCTTTCTTTATAGCTGAGTAGTACTCCATTGTATGAAAGTACCAAATCTTTTTTATCAATTCCTCAGTTAAAGGGCATTTGGATTGTTTCCAAGATTTACCTATTACAAATTGTGGTGCTATAAACATGGGTGTGCATATATCACTGTGCTATGATGTTTTCAATTCTTCTGGGAATATGCCCAGAAGTAGAATAGCTGGGTTGAATGGGACCTCCAGTCTTAGCTTTTTGAGGAACCTCCACACTGATTTCCACAATGATTGCACCAGTCTACACTCTCACCAACAGGGCAGAAGAGTTCCTTTCTCCCCACAGCCTCTCCAGCATTTGTTATTGGTGGTTTTCTTGATCTTGGCCATTCTTTCTGGAGTGAGATGGACTCTCAGTGTTGTTTTAATTTGCATTCCCCAAATGACTAATGATGCTGAACATTTTCTCATGTATTTGTTTGCTGTTTGTATTTCTTTAGCTGAGAAGCATGTGTTCATCTCAGATGCCCATTTCTGGATTGGGCCTTTGAATTTCAGGGATCTGATTTTTTTAATTCTTTATATGTTCTAGAAAGAAGTCCTTTGTCTGAGGGACAGGTGGCTAGGTTTTTTTTTTTTTTTTTTGCAATTCATGGGTTTTCTTTTCACTCTTTTAGAGATTTCTTTTGACATGCAAAAACTTTTGAATAAGATGAGATTCCAGCTGTTGATTCTGGGAAGTAAGTCCTGTGTAGTTTGATTTTATTCATGAATTCTCTGTCTACCCCAATGTCTTGAAGAATTCTACCTACCTTGTTTTTCAGCAGTTTTAGTGGTTCTGTTTTAATATTTAGATCTTTGATCCATTTTGACTTTAGTTTAGTTCATGGTGATAGGCATGGGTCTAGTTTTAGTTTTCGGCATATAGAAAGCCAGTTTTTCCAGCACCACTTATTAAGGAGGCTATCTTTTTTCCAGTGAACATATTTGGCCCCTTTGTCAAAGATGAGGTGACTGAGTGTGTTTGTAGTTGTGGTTGTATCTTCTAACCTAGTCCATTGATCTTCAGGTCTGTTTTTATTCTAGTACCAAGCTGATTTTATCACAGTAGCTTTGCAGTATAGCTTCAAGTCAGAGATTGTGATGCCTCCTGCCTTGCCTTTGTTGCCCAGAACTGCCTTTGCTATTCTAGGTCTCTCATGATTTCAGATGAATTTTAGGAATGATTTTTCTAGATCTGTGAGGTATGCTAATGGCATTTTGATTTGAATTGCACTAAATCTGTATAACAATTTTGAGAGAATGGCCATTATCACAATGCTTGTTCTTCCTACCCATGAACAAGGAATGTCTTTCCATTTTCTGAGATCCTATTTGATTTCTGTTTTCAGAGTACTGTAATTTTCACTACATGGATCTTTCACTTTCTTTGTTAGGTTGATTCCTAAGTATTTCATTTTTTTGGATGCTATTGTGAAGGGTGTGGCTTCTCTTATTTCTCTCTCAGTGGGTTTGTTTGTGTACAGGAAGGCTACTGATTTTTGAGTGTTGACCTTGTATCCAGCAACATTTCTGAATTGGGTTATTACATCTAGAAGTCTGTCAATGTAGTTTTGGGGGTCTTCTATGTAGAATATCATGTCATCTACAAATAATGATAATTTAACTTCTTCCTTTTCTATCCTTATTCCTTTTATTTCTATCTCTTGTCTAATTGCTCTGAATAATCTTTCCAGCACTGTATTGAATAAGACTGGTGATAGTGGACAGCCTTGTCTTGTTCCTGATTTTAGAGTGAAAGCTTTCAGTTTTTGACTATTTAATATGATGCTGGCTGTTGGTTTGTCATAGGTGGCTTTTATCAGATGGAGGTAAAGACCATCTATTCCAATTTTCTGTAGGGTTCTTATCATGAATGAGTGTTGGACTTTATCAAAAGCTTTTCTGCATCTATTGAAATGATCATGTGATTCTTATCCTTGGCTCTATTGATATGTTGTATTACACATTGATTTGTGTATGTTGAACCACCCCTGCGTTCCTGGGATGAATTCCACTGGGTCGTGCTCTGTAGTCTTCTTAATGACTTGCTACATTCTGTTTGCCAGTATTTTGTTGAGGATTTTTGAATCTATGTTCATTAGGGAGTCTGGCCTGTAGTTCTCTCTTTTGGTTGGATCTTTCTCTGGTTTTGGTATTAGGGTAATGCTTGCTTCCAGGAATGAGTTAGGAAGAATTGCTTCCCTTTCAATTTTATTGAAGAGTTTCAGAAGTGTTGGCATTAAGTCTTCCTTGAATTTCGTGTAGAATTCAGAAGTGAATCCATCCGGACATGGGCTTTTCTTTGTTGGTAAAGTTATAATTACATTTTCAATTTCATTAGCTGAAATTGGGTTATTCAGCAGTTTTACATCTTCTTGATTCAGCTTTGGTAATTCATAGGTTTCTAGGAATCTGTCCATTTCTTCTGTGTTATCAAACCTATGTGAGTAAAGTTTTTCAAAGTAGGTATTGATGATTCTGTATTTCCACAGGGATTGCAGTGATTTCACCCTTTTCATTTCTTACTGCTTGGATTTGAGTTTTTTCTTTCCTTTTTTTAATAAGATTGGCTAGTGGCTTATCACTTTTATTTATTCTTTCAGAGAACCAACTCTTTGATTCATTAATTCTTTGTATTGTTTTCTCAGTCTCTATTGTGCTAATTTCTGCTCTGATCTTTGTAATTTCCTCCCTTCTTTTGGCATTGGGTTTGACCTGCTCTTCTTTTTCTAAATGTTTCGGGTGTGGCATCAGTTTGTTTATTTGTGTTCATTCTGTTTTCCTGATGTAGGAACTCACCACAATAAATTTCTCTCTGAGAACCACTTTCATTTCATCCCACAGGTTCCAGTATGCTGTATTTGTATTTTTGTTTGCTTGTAGATATTGCTTAATTTCTTCTGTAACCCATTGATTGTTCAGGAGTGTACTATTTAATTTCCATGTGTTTATGGAGTTTTTGCTGTTTTGTTTGTCATTAATTTCCAGTTTTATGGCACTATGATCAGATAATATGCATGGGATAATTTCAATTCTTTTGCATCTACTTAAGCATGTTCTATGGGCTAGTATATGGTCTCTTTCAGAGAATGCCCCATATGAAGCTGAGAAGAATATAACTCCCGATGTCGTTGGGTGGAACACTTTGCACACATCTGCTAAGTCTATTTGTTCACTACTTTGATTCAGTTCTTTTATTGCTTTGCTGATTTTCTGCCTAGTTGATCTGTCTCTTTGTGTCAATGGGGTGTTAGGTTCTCCCATTATAATTGTGTTATTGCTTGTTTGATTTTTCATTTCTATTAATATTTGTTTTGTATAGCTGCGTGCTCCCATATTTGGTGCATATATATTTAAGATTGCTATCTCCTTCCTCTTGAACTTTTCCCCTAACCAGTATGTAGTGACCTTCTTTATCTCTTTTGATCATTCCTGGTTTGAAGTTCACATTGTCTGCAAACAGAATAGCTACCCCTGCTTTTTTCTGGGTTCCTGTTGCATGGAGTATTGTTTTCCATCCTTTGGCTTTCAGTCTATGAATTTCCTTTTAGATTAGATGGGTTTCTTGTATACAGCATATGGTTGGATGCTGTTTCTTGATCCATTCTGCCAGTCTGTTTCTTTTGATTGGTGAATTGAGGCCATTTACATTAATGATTATAGGTGATATATATTGGCTTATTTTTGTCATGTTTTATTTCTGTTGTTGGTTCTTTACCTTTTCCCCCTTTTTAATTGTTTGCCCTGCTTGGTTGTTTTTTTCTGTTGGTGTTCTTGAAGTTGTAGTTATTTTTCTGTCTATCTAGAATATCTTTCAGTATTCTTTGCAGTGTTGGTTGGTTGGTCATGAAGTTCTTCAGCTGTTCTTTGTCATGGAAGTATCTTATTTCTCCATCAGTTTTGAAGGATAGTTTTGCAGGGTACATAAATCTAGATTGGAAGTCATTTTTCTTTAAGATTTGAAATACTTCGCTCCAAGTTCTTCTTGACTTCATTGTTTGTGTTGAGAAGTCTGCTGTGATTCTGATGGGCTTTCTTTTATAGGTGATTTGTTTCTTTTCTCTAACAGCTTTTAATATTCTGTTTTTATGTTGAATTTCTGGGATGTTAATTATTATATGTCTGGGTGTAGATTTATTTTGGTTATGACTAATTGGAGTTCTATATGCCTCACTTATCTGTGCATCAGTTTCCTTTCTCATGTTTGGAAAATTTTCAGCTATTACTTCTGTAATTAGCCTTATGATATCATTTGTGTTGTCACCTTCTTTTTCATTTATACCTGTTAGTATTATATTGTTTTTCTTTGCATCATCTTGTAATTATTGAATTGTTATTTCCTAATCCCTTGCTATTTTTCAGAGATCTTTCCTTTCCTGTTCACTAGCTGCAATCTTGTGTTTTAGGTCTTAAAGTCTATCTTCACATTCACTGAGGTGGTTTTGCCTGCTTTAGATGGAATTTTTTGTTTCCTGGATATCTCTGAATCTGTTTCATGCATTCTAGTTGTTTCATATATTGCTCATTCAAGGTTTCTGTCATTTTGCCATGCTCCTCTATATTTTCAACTATGTCTTCTTTAGAAGTGTTCAGTTTTTCTTTCATTATGTTTATCATTTCTTGTTTTACCTGGGAGATTATTTCTGATCTGAGTTCCTTTATAGCTTCATGGAGCGGTTTCTTTACTTCAGTTGCTATCATTTCAGAAGTTTCAGGTTTATAGCTTACATTTTCTTTTATGTCCATGTCTCCTAGACTTGTTTGGGATGGGCTGGAGATTTGAGACTGCATTTTGCTCTTTCATTTTGTCATTTTCTTGTATTCCCCTGGGGCAGCTGAATGCAAAGTCTTAGTTGTTTCTTGGGTTGAGGATTGTTGTCCATACTGCAGGGAGCTTCCCTAGTTGAGTGGGGGATTTAGGCAGGTCTTACCAGGTCCCTTGTGGCACTCAAAGTCTCCCCGAATGGGAAGAATATGCTGGTTGGACCCTCAGTGCACTCCACGTGGCTTACTGAAGCTTCTCAGCTGCTTGAGGTCACTAGGCAGGGCCCTACCAGGTTCTGAGTGGTGTACCAAGGCTGAACAGTAGGTGGAATACACTGGCAGGCCTTCAACTCACATCACACAGCACCCCAAACCTCCCAAGCTGCTTGGAGTTATTGGGTAGGGCCCTACCAGGTTCCACACAACATACTAAGGCTGTACAGCTAGGTAGAGCTTGCTGTGGAGGCCTTTAGCTCACACCACTCAGCCTGGGGGATGCTGGACTGACATAGTTTTTCTATTTGTCCTGTTGAGTTTGAGAGTCTTGAGAGATGTTCTTACAAACATGCCTGTATAATTACCTTTTCCTGTATCTCTCCCTGTCACATGTTTTTCCTCTCCTTTAAAAATCTTCATTTTATATGTAGCTAAAGCTTTTAGTTCTTTTTATTGAATGACTTATAGTCTTTGTAGTAAAGCTTTTTTGCATCACTCGGCCTTAACTTTTTCTTCTGCTAGGTTTATGATTTTACTTTTATCTCTTATTTATAACATATTTAGAAATTATTTTGTTAGTAATGTTAATAAGAACTACGGCATGAACATACCACATCATTATTAATCCATTCCTTGGTTGATGGGTATTTGAGTTGTTTTCAAGATTTACCTGTTACAAATTGTACCACTATAAATATAGATGTATATATATTGCTGTGGTATGATGTTTCAATTCTTGTGGAGAAATACCCAGAAAGGGAATAGCTGGGTTGAATAAAACCTGTAATTCTAGGTTTTTGAGGAATCTCCACACTGGTTTCCACAGTGGTTGTATCAGTCTACTCAGCTATAAAGAAAAATAAACTTGAGACTTTTGTAGGTAAATGAATGCAACTAGAGACCATACTTATAAGCGAAATAAGTCGGACTCACATGTGTAAACATCGTATTATCTCCTTAGTATAAGAAACTGAAAGAGTAAAAAAGATCTAAAGGTACAATAGATATTGTGAAAGGGAAAGAAACTACTCAAAATGAAAGAACTGGGCTTGGGGAAAGTAGAAAAGAAGAAAGGGGGTATATATATATGTATATATATATATATATATATATATATGCATATAATATAGATATATATATAAAAACACAATATAGCTAAGCTTATTGTACTACTAATTCTATTAGTTCATTGAAAGGAATAGTTAGTGCTTATATTGTTTGATCAATTTTGCATGCCTATATCTGGTAATCTGAGCAGCTATTTTGAAGATAACAATATATAATATAATAACTATTCTTAACCAAGTTTTCTACCATCTTGTTTTGAAATTCTGCATCATTTTTATTGTTTTTTATTCTCTTTAAAAGAAAAAATTAAAAAGAAATGTGATACAATATCATTTTTGTTTGTAATTCGTATTTATTTATTTTAAATTACAAGCAAAAATCATAGATATTCATGATGTACCAGGTGATCTTTTCAGAGTTTTTTATTGTGTAATGTCAAATTAAAAGAACCATATTTATTTCCTCAAAAGTTTATCTTTTCTTCATGGCAAGAACATTGAAATATTTTTATTCTTCTTAAAGTACATGATACGTTAGTATTTCTATTTACTGTTCTGTGCAACTGAACACCAGAATTTATTTTTCCTATATATATTTACTATCAATTGACTGACCACTTCTCAACTCCCCATCCTATCTGTTGTCTTCAGCTACTTGTGTTTTCTTAATCATTTTCATTTTTTATTTTTATTTGCATTCTTAGAGTAATGAAGACTAGGCACATAACTGTTTTTTACCTTTTTTTGGTTTTGCTTTGTTTTGTTTTGTTTTGTTTTTTGTCTTTTTTGAGACAGGATTTCACTATGCAGTTCAGGCTGGCCTTGAGCTCACGTTGTAACCCAGGCTGGCCTCAAACTCACAGTGATCCTCCCACCTCAGCCTCCAGAGTGCTGGAAATACTTTTTTCCCTTCTTAAAGAGAGTAAGTCTTTTCACAAATTGAGATGAAATGGCTTTTCATAAAAGACCAGTTCAATGATCCAGGCAGATACATCTCCCAGTTGGTGAATAGAAACTTAATTGGAGCTCTGTAGGTTCTCAGAATATCAACTAGGTGTGAGCAATGAAACAGTAGACATTTCATATGTTGACATGATGGTAGGTAATTGCTCCATTCTGATTAGGGAATTTAGTTTTCCTCAATATGAACTAAGGAATGGCCAGGCAGTATGTCAGAAGTATAGGCAAAAAACTGAGTTCAAGTAAGATTTCAGTGTAATTTAATCCAATTATATTTGATTTTAAAATGAAGAAAAGTACTTCCCAGGCAACTATATAAATGTAGTGTCCTATATTTCCATGAAAAATAAAATGTAGTGTCTTACGTTTCCATGGGAAACAGCAAAGTTAAATCTTTCATCCTTGGGAAACTGCCTCTGCTTAAAGCAAAGCTAATTGACTCCATTGCAATAAGTTCATTACAGTGACGGATATTTGTGTATTATTTCCTTTACCTCCAGTTATTTGCTATAAAGGTGGAAATTCTAATTTAAGAGCTCAGTAGCTAGCTATGTGCCACTGAGATTGTAATAATTTTTAAGTTGGTAATATTTAGTGGAAATGGAACTCAAACTTCTGTGTCCTTAAGGTCAAACCTTCAGATCTATGTTTGTAGGTCTTCAATATCTTTCAAACTTCAGCAATGTTTGTACCCATTTTATTGGAAATTTTACTTTAATCTTTATAAAACTTGATATAATACAAACAAAATGACCTATTTCCTATGTAAAGTGTAAAGATATATGTATGATATTGTATTGTGCTTATTTATGTGTATATCTATATATACGACATTTGAATACCATTTTAAAGTAAAAATATTAAAAGAAATACTTTATATCCTAGCAGCTTGCATAACTTAAAACTAATAATAGTATTGAAATTCTTAAGTTCCTTCTCAGTTGTTTCTTTTTCTCTTGAGGAGACACCGTGTCTTTATCATTTTCAATACTTCAATGCTTATTTTTCATTAGTGTTTTAATATTTTTGCACTAATCCTTCAATTTGCCTGCCTTAGAACTGTGTATAAATGAAATAAAGCCATATTTTTTCTGTTTCCCTTTTTGTGATCTACTGTTGTCCATGTTAAATTTATGTACATATTTTGATATTCTACTCTGAGAGTACAATAAAGTTTACTCTATTGCCGTACCTCCTTTAATTATTTTTTTCACCTTTTTTATTCTTATTTTGACTTTCACCATTTTTCATCAGGATCAGTGCTCATATGAACATTTATATAAATATACAGGTAAACATTCTCCAGTATGTATATTAAAATGATTCTGTAAATTGTAATTCCAGATGATTAATCTGTAGTAGGGCATGTGTATATCCAATTTAATTACCACTGCTATGTTCCTCTATACAATGGTTATACTAAGAAACTACATATGATATATTTCCAAGTATATCACATCCTAGAAAATACAGAACTAAGAGATGATGCTTAAAATGATCAGTGGTCACTAAGGATTTGGGAAAGGTAAGTATGAAAAGTGCAAAGGAGATTTATGGAGCAGAAAATGATTATGTATGTTGGAACTTTGGATAGATGAATTTGTGAAAACCAACCAAACAAACAAACAAAAGCAAAACAATAAAAGAAATGAGATTTTACAAAGTCAAGGTAGCATTTGTAACTTTGGAGAATAAGAGTCAATTTAGTCTTTTGAGTAAAATGCATGCACCAGACTTAATTAATACAATCTGATGAGAAACCGAGTCAGAGTTCATAGGAGCTACAGTAGTAGAATAGGAATAGTATAAGATTTGATTACAATTCAACAGGACCAAGTTATTACAGAATATCAAGACTTTCATCTCCTGATGGAATTTTGTATTGGAATTGGCAAATAAATCCAATTCTTTGTACTAAGGTTTAACCAAATATATTAGAATTTGAAAAAATAAAGAATTCCTTTGCCCAATGTATCTAATGGTAGTATACCAAATTTCTATATAAAATTCTTTAACCTTTCAGGCCTTGATAGTCATTGAAAATATAAATTTGCTTTTAACATTCTTTGAAATATAAATGTGCTTGAATCTTTCCTCATCTGAAGTTTTAACAAGAAATTTTTAATAAATTATCATTTCTCCACTTCTAAGCAATGTCAACTGCATAATTTTTCCTATTTAGTTGGATGTATAAATTGCTTTTTTGCAGGCATACATCTCTATGACCATATACCATTCATCTATTTTTTTAAGACGTGTGACTACTCTATTTGTTTAAAATTTAATTTAAATCAAATAAGGTGGATTAACTGGAGATGAGCAATGTAAAACTCATGAGTCAGCACTTCCAGTTCTGTATACATAACCATCACAACTGAGTGGCAGTGATCAATGAAAGTCACGTATGAGAATGCTCATAGAATCTTTTGTATAGATAAATATAATGGCCCAAATACTTACATATTATATACGATAAATAAATCCTTTATTAGTCAACACACCTAAGAATTGGGTTTGCTCATTACCATATCTTGACCCAGTGCATTCTTTCCTAATTTATAGCAATATTTTTCCAAGTTAACCATACACTATTACTAATTACAAGACTTATTCTTGATAAACAAAACTAGAAACATAGGAACAATCATAATATCCACCAGCTGGTGACTGATTATCTAAATTGTCATATGTTCATACTATGAAATAATATACAATATTAAGAAAAGGGTGCACTACCACAAGATATTGTTTGGTAAACATACTGTCATACACAGTACAAATTACATGCTGTGTTATTCTAATTAGATGAGGTCAAAATGGGTGCAAAAATAACCAGAGATTGTGGAAATCAGGAGACATTTAATCTTTGGAAGGGTACTGACTGTGAAAGAAAAGAGAAAGTTAAAAGTGACCTTGAAAATAGCCTCTGTCTTGAGTTGAACAATCATTTCATCCATGTAGAAAACTGAAGAAAAAGATGGACACTTAAATTTATGTGTTGAAGAATATTTAGTTATACCTCAATAGAAATAATATGAAAATATGAAATTAAATAATAACCTCTATGTAATACATTTGCCAAAAGACATCACAATATAAATTACAAAATGTTTTGAAAATGAATAATAAAGCATTGTAGACAATATAGTATTTTACATCCAACATGTTAGCAAATTTTGGCTTGCTTGACATAATGGTACAAACTAAATGCATGTAACAGATATTTGCAGACTGTTTCAGGCTAAATAGGATTAAACTAGGAATCAACAGCCAATGGAGCTTTGGAAATATTATGGTCTCATGGAAATTAAACACTATTCTTTTGAATGGCCAATGTGTCAATGAAGAATGGAAAGGAAAGCTTGTAAATTTCTTAAAACATGAGAATATTCATACTAAAACCTATGAGAGTGGCAAAGCATTACTGACGGAGGTTCACATTAATAAGTGCCTACATACAAAAGCTGATTTTAACTACACGACTAGTGATATGACTCAAGAAACTAGAAAAGGATATACGCAGTAAACTCAAAATGACTAGAAAGAAAGTAATAGAGAGCAGAGTTGTAAAATACAGAGACTAAACAAAATACAGATGATCATATTTTGAAGCAAAACATGAATAGGTTTTCTTGTGAAAGGGTAAACAAAATTGACAAAGCTTTAGCTACAATAAACAAGAGAATAAAAGAGAAGTCACAAAATAAAATAAGAGATGAGAGGGAAATTTACAACTGATCACACAGAAAAAGTATCATTAGTGACTGCTTTAAACAAGGGTTAGCCAGCAAATTGAAAAGCTAAAAGAAATGGTTTAATATATGACCATATGTAACCTACCCAAATGAACTGCAGGGACATAAAAATCCCAACCCAACATTAATGACTAGGAGTGTGGCAGAATTAGCAATAGAAAACTCTTGCAGCAAAGACAAAAACATTAACAGATGACTTCGTTGATGAATTTTACCAAGATTTTGAAGAACGATCTTCAACTTTTCTGAAATTATTTCAATGTGTCAAAAGGGATAGAACTCTTCCAAACTCATTCTGAGACTAGCATCAGCCTGATCTGGAAAGTATATTGTACATGTGGGGAAAAAAAGAGAAGAACAGATCTATCTGTGATGAACTTAGTTGCAAAAATTCTCAGCAAAATATTACCAAATCAATTTCAGCAACATATAAACACCACTGTGCAGGAGGATAGGAATATAGCTCTGTAGTAGAGTGCCTGTTTAGCATGCATGATTTCTGGGCTCAGTTTCCAGCATTGCCAAAAAAAAAGAGAAAAAGAAATTCAAGAGTATACATCATGGCCAAATGGCATTTATCCCAGGGATGCAAAGATGTTCACCACAGGCAAATTGTAAATATAATGTATCACTTCAATAGAATGAGACTGAAAAACATATGATGAAAATAGATGCTGAAAAAAAAATTCAATGAAATTCAACAACACTTCATGACTTCCAACAACTCTAAATGTAGACAGAGAAGGAACGTGCATCAGTACAGCAAGGTCTACATAAACAAATGAACATCCTACATCAATTGATTCTGGGAAAAGCTGAAACAATGTCCAGTAAGATCAGGAACAAGACCAAGATGTCTACTGCTATTATTATTCAATATAAAATTTGAAGTCATAGCCAAAACAATGAGACAAGTGAAAGAAATGAAAGGTATACAAATAGGAAAGATATAGGTCAAGTTATTCCTGTTCGCAACAATGTGATTTTACATGTACAAAAATCTGAAAACATTCTTGAGTAAAGGCTCCTCAAAACTCAGTGTGGTGTGCAAAAACTTTTTAAAAAGATGAAATCTCAGTTGTTGATTCTTTGAAGTATATCCTGTGCAGTTTGAATTTTGTTCATGAACTCTGCCTACCTCTTTCTCCAAGGTTTCTGCCTATTGCTCTTCCAGTAGATTTAGTGTTTCTGTTTTACTATTTAGATCTTTGATCCATTTTGATTTTAGTTTAGTGCATGATGATAGACATGGGTCTAGTTCTAGTATTCAGCATGTGGAAAGCCAGATTTTAAAACTTTTTTATTTTAAAAAGAATAAAGGCAAGTAAAGTAAAGCAGAATAAAGCCAAACAAACAAACAAACAAACAAAAAACAGTGTAAGTGATACAGGGTTTCAAAACAAGATAATAGGAAATCAACAATGGCAACCATAATGCCTCTTGTTGTCTTCAAAATAGCTGCTGTATTGGGTGACACTATGTACCCCCAAGTCCTCATATACTTTTGATGGGGCTGAGTCTGACGCTTGTGATCTGTTTGTTGTCTAGCACTGGGATTGATGATGTGAGTGCTGCACCCACCCAGGGGTGGAGCTGAGATACAGTATAAGGAAGGCGGGTCTTCCCCTCTCTTGTGCTTCCACCCTCTCTCTCTCTCTCTCTTGCCAGCACACATTGCTATTGTGGTAGCCATGAGCAGCAGCCCAGCCATGCCATGCTGCCTTGGGGCCTACTGAGTATGGACCGAAACTCCTGAGAAACTGTAAGAAATAAACCTTTCCTTCCCGAATTTTGGGCATCAGGTATTCTGTCTCAGGAGCGAGTAAAAAGTAACTAAGACAGATTTTGGTACCAGGAGTGGGGTCATTTCTGTGACTAAACCTGACCATGTGGTTCGAGAGCCTTTGGAAATGGCTTGTGGGGAGAGTTTGAAAAGGTTCAGAGATGTCACCTACATGCATAGAGCTGGAACAGTTTAGGCTGTTCTGTATGGGAGATTCTGGTCAGAGCTCAAGACACCAGAAAGCTGATAGGAAGCCTGCTGGTAAAGACCAGGGTCAGGAGGTTCCTGCTGGGAAGAAGGACTGCACTGGTTGTTGGACTCCACACAACGTGTGTTATGGCTTGGCAGAAAGTTTGTCTGCATTCTGCCCGTGCCCAGAGACTTTGCTGAGACTGAGATAAAGGGTGATGAACTGATTAGTTTGATGAAAAATATTTCAAGGCAGCCAAATGTCGAAATGGTGGCCTGGCTCTTGTTGGGGGCTCCTAGCCAGATTTATGTTGGGAATGAAGAGCAAAGATCATGGTATGGTGATTTAAAACGTGAGTTTGGCCAAGAAGCTGTGAACTCTAAAGATCGAGCGCAGACCTTGATTGCTGAGAAGGAACAAAGGAATAAAAAAGATGGGCTGGAGGCATCCTGGGAAGCAGTGGGCCTCCACCCTTTGCAGCCTCAGGCCTTCAAAAGTGAAAGAGTTTGCTCAGAGGAAAAAACCCTAGAGTGCCATGTCCCAGAGTGACAACAGAGGCCACAGGAGGTTTCAAAAGGGTCACAGCTGCACCAGGTTCCAGAATTTCAGCTGCCACACCAGATTCCAGAATGGCCACAGCATAGAGAAGTTCCTCATAATCAGGTTCAGAGAGCTCAGTGATCCAGGCAGTCAACCCCTACAGCCAAGAGAGAGGAAAGCCTGGCTACTGCTCCAGCCTGCAGCAGACCTTGGCGACATCCATGTGGCACTGCTTTTAAGTAAAAGAAAAGACTAAAGCAGCTTCCACTTCGCCTGGAGAGAGCAATATGTAAAGATGTAAGGGTGAAGCCAAGGAACATAGATCGTCCAAGGAAAGCTGTGGAAGTTAAGACCCCTGAAAGTGCTGTGGGGGTGGAATCACTCAAGCCTTTTGGTGCTTGTAACCAGATTGCTTCAGATGCTGAGCAGAGAACTCCAGGACTTAATGTTTGCCCTGCTGGATTTTGGACTTGCTATGGTTCCAATACTTTGTACTGTCCTGTGTGTAACTTTTGGAATGGTAATGTTTATCTTGTGCCTTTATATGTTGCAAGTGTTTAACCTTATGTTCATTTGTACAGGGGGTTACAGTTAAGAGTTTGCCATAGATCTCGGAGGAGATTTGGGACTTGAACTTTTCAACAGTGCTGAAACTGTTAGGACTTCAGCAAGTCTTAGAGAGGGACTAAATGTCTTTTATATTAAGGATGTACATGAGTCCTTGGGGGTCCAGGGATGGAATGTATTGGGTGATACTATGTACCCGCAAGTCCTCATATACTTTTGATGGGGCTGAGTCTGATGCTGGTGATGTTTGTTGTCTAGCACTGGGATTGATGATATGAGTGCTGCACCAGCCCAGGGGTGGAGCTGAGATATAGTGTAAGAGAGGCGGGTCTTCCCCTCTCTTGTGCTTCCGCCCTCTCTCTCTCTCTTTTGCCAGCACACCTTGCTGTTGTGGTAGCCATGAATGGTGGCCCTGCCATGCTACACTTCCTTGGAGCCAACTGAGTATGGACTGAAACTCCCAAGAAACTGTAAGAAATAAACCTTTCCTTCCCTAATTTTAGGTGTCAGGTATTCTGCTTCAGCAATGAGTAAAAAGCAACTAAGACAGCTGCCATTAGACATAGGAAAATCAAACAAAACAGAACAGAACCAATAGAAACAAAACAATGAGCACAATACAGGACTTCAAAACAAGACAATAGTAAATCCAAAAATGGTAGCTATTTTGGATTTGAAATAGCTGCCCATGCATCAGACATAATAAAATTAAACAAGACAAAACACAATAAAACCAAAGCAAACAAAACAATGGAAATTATACAGGACTTTAAAACATGATAATAGGGAATTAACAATGGCTACCACCTTCAGAAGGAGATCCCCCATAGATGCTATACTGTGTATTGTTATTCTGTAGATAGATGACCAGGTTACCAGTTTCAGGCCTGCAAAGTCAATGAAACACAAAACACTACAAGCATTAAGTTGTATTTTACTCCAGTATCTATTATCTCAGCCTGTGTTTCTCCAGATAAGCAGGTAGCTGGCAGGGGATTGTGGGGGCCTTGGCTCTTCTTGTCTCCCAACCCATGCACCAGGAAGGGCTGACTTCTGGTTGTCCTCCCCATGGCCTGTGCATGGTGCTGACTCACAGGAAATGACTGACTGCTTGCACTCCTCCCTGTAGCCCATGTATGGTGCCAACTCCAGAAAGTCAGTTTTTCTAGCACCATTTATAAAAGAGGCTATCTTTCTTCCAGTGAACATGTTTAGCCCCTTTGTCAAAGATAAGGTGACTGAATGTCTTTGTAGTTGTATCTGCATCTTCTATTCTATTCCAGTTTTCCTCAGGTCTATTTTTTGCCCACTGATTTTATCCCAGTAGCTTTGTAGCATAGTTTCAAGTCTGGATTTTTGATGCTGCCTTTGTTGCCCAGAATTCCCTTTGCTATTCTAGGTCTCTTCTGTTTCCAAATGAATTTTTTGAATTTTTTATCTAGATCTATGAGGTATGCTAATGATATTTTGATCAGAATTGCATTAAATCTGTATCACAGTTTGAGAGTATGGTCATTTTCACAACGTTGGTTCTTCCTGTCCATGAACAAGTGATATCTTTCCATTTTCTGATATTCTCTTTGATCTCCTTTTTCAGAGTACTATAATTTTCAGTATATAGATCCTTTACAACCTTAGTTAGATTGATTCTTAAGTATTTCATTTTTTCAGGTGTTATTGTGAAAGGTGTTGTTTCCCTAATTACTCTCTCAGTGAGTTCATGGTTTGTGTACAAGAATGATATTGATATTTGAGTGTTGACTTTGTATCTAGCTATGTTGTTGAATTTGCTTATTAACTCTAGTGGTCTTTTGGTGGAGTTTTTGGGGTCTTATATGTAGAGTATCATGTTATCTGCAAATAATAATAATTTAACTTCTTCCTTTCCTGTCTTTATTCCTTTTATTTCTCTATCTTGTCTAATTGCTCTGGCTAATGTTGCCAGAACTACCAACAGTGAAAAGACAACCCACAGAATGGGAGAAAATTTTAGCCAACTGTCCCTTAAACAAAAGACTTTTATACAAAGAATTGAAAACATCAGGCCCCTCCATGTTGTTTTTGCAACATAGTAAGAGATTAACAACAGTTAATATATTATGCCTTGTTATCTTCAAAACAGTTGCTAAGATTACAAGATATAGGCATGAAAAAATGATGAAACAATGAAAGCAAAAACAGTTCTTTCTGCTGAACTGAGATTAGTAGTATAGTTATACATATAGTCTGTAAAATGAAAAATAGATATAAATTTACCTTTTATTTTTCTTTGCTATATTATACTTGTAGGGAAAGAAGGTGGTATAATTATGCTGTTTTGTTTATTTTTTATTTTAAAGAGAATAAAAACAAAACTGAGCAAAGGAAAACAGAAAAAAACAATGCAAGCAATACAGAACTTCAAAACAAGACAATGGAAAATCAACAATGGCTACCATGAAGTCTCTCATTTTCTTCAAAATAGCTGTCCATACCATCACACACAATAAAATCACATAAAACAAAGCAGAACAAAACTAATCAAAACAAAAGAATGAAAGCACTATAGAACTTCAATACAAGATAACAGGAAATGAAAAATAGTTACTGTAATGTCTTGTTTTCTTCAGAATAGCTATCCATACTATCACACTTAATAAAATCAAATGAAACACAATGGAAGAAAACCAATCAAAACAAAAGAATGAAAGCATTATAGGATTTCAAAACAAGATAATAGGAAACCAACAATGGTTGCCATAATACATCCTGTTATCTTCAAAATAGCTGCCCATACCAGCAGACACAGTAGACTCTAACAAAACAAGACAGAACAAAACCTAACCTAACAAAGTTACAAAAACAATACAAGAGTTCAAGGCAATAAGAAATTAACAATGGTTACCACTTTCCCTCCTACATGGTTCCTCCCCTATCACTTTCATAATATCTGTTGTGCGTTTTGGATCCCAGTAACTCCTTCTGTTTTTTATGCTAGGGTTCACCCCTATGAGTTCAAACCATTTCACCCATGAACATGATCTCCAGTTGCACTGATTTACCTATAAAAGCCTCTAGATTATCCTACTTTATAGCTGGGTAGATTTCCATTGTATGAAAATACCTTGTCTTTCTTATCCATTCTGTGGTTGGTGGGCAAGGTACCCCAGCTTTTTTCTAGTCTCTTGTTGCATGGAACAATTGTTTTCTCTCTTTTGATTTTCAGTCTATGAATTTCCTTTCAAGTTAAATGTGTTTCTTGTATACAGTGTATTGATGGATCTTGTTTCTTGATCCACTCTGTCTGTGATTCTTTTTATTGGTGAATTGGGATTGTTTACATTAATGGTTACAACCAGAATACATTGGTTCATCTCTGCCATGCTATCCTCCTGCTCTTGGCTCTCCACATTTCCCCTTCATTCAATTGTCTGTCCTGTTCAGCAGTTCTCCTCTGCCGATGTTCCTGGAACCATGGTTATCTTTATCTTTCTCTAGAATATCCCTCAGCCCTCTCTGTAGGGTTGGTTTGGTGGTCATAAATTCCTTCATTTGTTCTATATTATAGAAGTGTCTTATTTTTCCATCAATTTTGAAAAATAGTTTTGTAGAGTACATCAATCTGGGTTGGAAGTTGCTTTCTTTCTGGATTTGAATCACTTCACTCCAAACTCTTCTTGACTTGATGGTTTTGTATTGACAAATCTGCCATGATTCTGATGGGTTTTCCCTTATAGGTGATCTGTTTCTTTTCTCTAACAGCTTTTAACATTCTGTTTTTGTGCTGAATTTCTTGATTATCATATGTCTGGCTGTAGAATTACTTTGGTTATGGCTAGTTGGAGTTCTACATACCTTGCTTATTTGTATGCCAGATCCTTTCCCCATGTTTGGGAAGTTTTTTGCTATTACTTCTGTAAATAACCTTTTTATTTCACTTGTGTTGGCCCCTGCTTCTTCAATGATACCTATCACTCTTAAATTATTTTTCTTGCATCATCTTGCAGCCATTGAATTGTCATTTCCTGGTACCTTGTAATTTTTAAGAGATCTTTTCTTTCATGATCGCCAGCCACCATCCTGTCTTCAAGGTCTGAAAGTCTATCTTCAGTCTCTTTCAAGAGGTTTTGCCAGCTTTTGATCAACTTTTTAATTTCCTGGATATATCTTTGAATCTGTTTAATGCATTGTAATTCCTTTCTATATTGTTCATTCAAGGTTTCCATCATCGTCCTATGCTCCTCTTTTATATATGTCTTCTTTAGATAGGCTCAGCAATTTTCATTATGTTTGTGTTTTCTTCTTTTACCTGATATGGTATTTCTGATCTGATTACTTTTACAGTCTCATGAAGTTGTTTCTTTACTTCAGTTGCTATCCTATCAGAGATTTCAGGTGTGTGACTTCTGTTTTCTTTCATGACTATAACTCCCAGATTTGTTTTGTGTGGGCTGGAGGACTGAGTTTACCTTTTGATCCTTAGTCTTGACATTATCCTGGGTTCCTCCCAACAAGCCAGGTGTGAGGTCCCAGGCACTTCCCATGTTGGCTGCCCCTCCACTGTGTAGGGGAATGTGACAGGCACCTGGGTTTCTCTGATCCCAGTTTCCCAGGGAGGTAGCAGGGTATGGGGTGGTCTTCTCCAGACCCGTGCAGCTGCACTGGGGCTTCCCTGATGGTCAGGGGTGCCTGGTGGTGGGGCTGCTTCTTCTCTCAGCCTGTGTATCTACACCGGGACTTCTACAATGGTGGCAAGCACACAGGGGTGTGTTTGTCAGATTCTTCCATTGGGTGATGGCTGCCCGAAAGAAGCAAGGGTCTCCAATGGTGGCCTACATGTGCACTTGGCTTAACAGGCTGCATGTCCATACTCGCACTGGCTGCCCACGGGAAGCAAGCCTTCCACACTGTAATTCCTTTCTGTATTGTTCACTCAAGGTTTCCATCATTTTCCTATGCTCCTCTTTTATGTATGTCTACGATGGCAGTGTACAGCAGGCAGAGGCGGGTCTGGCTGGGTCTCCCTGCTTGTGCTGATTACCCATAGGAAGCAAGCCTTTGGATGGTGGTACCTGGCTAGCAGAGGTGGATGTGTGAGAGGGAAATTTCATCAGACTTTGACTTCTATGAAAACAAGTAGTTCAGTTTTAGTATTATCATCAAAGCAATACATGACCAACTGTAATATACAGGACCCTGAAACTATTCCAGAATTCTAAATGTTTTACAGGAGTTCCTCACCCAAAAAGTAGTTCCAAGCACAGGTTGATTTTTAACATAAACAGACCCAAATAATGACATTTATAAATATTCACACATCTTTACATGGAAAAATGAACACATGGCATCCATTTTTTACCAAATATTAAAGATATCAAAGAAAAGCTCAATAAGGATGTTTATTTTATGTATTGTGAGAATCTAGCACCAAAGGAATGTGAAAACAACATCCTTTGAACAAGAGATAGATTCATATCAACTATAATCTCTTACCATAGTGCACTGATGACAATGATGCACAATTTTTCCCATTCTTTTAGTCAGAGAATGAAGGTTTTAGAGTATTTCTGTTGTTTTTGAAATACAGTGGGGTTTGGAATGGCTGGGACTGTAAAGTCAATAATGACCTAATTTATGACTAATTCTAAACCACATTTTCCACAAGGTAAACTGAGAAAGCACATCTTTCTGATTCACCAAGACCCCCGTGGTTGATCCACGATTATCGTTATTCCTCCAGAGGTAGATTCTCCAGTGGCTTCTTGAAGAAGTAATTCTACACCCCCACACACACCCAAAGGAACCAGGCAAAGAAGCGAACACTGTATGTTTGTCTCTAATTTGGAGTTGGGATGAGAGGTTGCTCCCTAGGTCCTTTCCATGGATCATAAAATTAGAGCTCACATTAATTTCTCAGGACCTGTGAGCCAATGTACTTCCATATATCTCCTGGGTTTGATTCTGAGCTGATAACTCTTCTGCAAGCTTCAAGGAAACACTGAGCCTGTGGAGACTCTACCTGTTTCTCTGCATACTTTGTCTTCTAGAGAGGAATTTGGAACTTTCCCCTATTTTGTTTTGAAGGTATCTGTGCTCATCACTTAAGGAGTCATATCAGAATAGGAGAATAAACAATCCATAGTCCAACGGACTATGGATGTGTCAGTTCGGTGTATACTATTGGTCCTTAAATAATACTACCCCATCTCACAGCACAGGATTAAAGAGCTCCATGTAGAACAATTCACCTTGAACTGAGTATCCAAATTTTGGGATATTAGGGCAAAGCAATTCTTCTTTTAGAATAATCTATCTGAGACTGATTTTATATCTAATTTTAACAAAGATACTGAAAAAGCATTACCTTTTGCACACCTTTAACTCTGCTAAGTATTGTTGAATTTTTTTCTGAATTCTATGTCCAGTCTCTGTAATTTTATTTATTTCTGTTCTCATAATCCAGCTTTAAGCAGGTACTTTTTTAAAAAGCTAAAATACATTACCCTCTTTTTCAGTTGCCTGAATATTTTCTTGCTATGCTATTATTTCTACCCAGGAAACAATAAGCTATGTAAAAATTTTAGTCACTTCTTTACTTAAAACTTTTTTTTAGTGTAATATTGTTCTAGAATACAATTGAAAATTTTTTGTCACAGCCCAAAAGGCCTTGTAATTATCTGATCTTTTGATAATTCTCTCCAAATATTCCCAGTATATCCATGGTTTTGAGTTGTCTCTGTTCCTCAAATGCCATAGTCTCATGTCTGCAAATACTTCACTAGGATATCCATATTTAAATGCTTTAGGGTACAGGTTCTTCATTTAAGATTCCTTTAAATAAGACATGTAAATGAGCTTTTTGTTACTTTAGCTTCTTTTAATTGGACTACCAAAACCATGAAATAGTTTCCCTCACATTGAATTTCTAGGAATTTATTGTAAGATATATGCTAATATGAAAGATGGCATAAAAATGTTATTTATTACATTATTGCTGGAAATTGTAAAATATTTTTTGAAAAGCAAATGCTCACCAACTAGCAAATTATCATTGTCATTGTGATACCCTGGTTGATATTGATGTGGAAATGAGTAATAGAACTGGGTATATAGCTTATCACATGTAATAACATGGCATTAAGAGAATTTTCAACATAGTGAGATGAAAATGTAGTGTTATAAAATCATATCAGTCAAGTTGATAGACTTGACACAGTGTGTAAAAATCATGTATCTCCAAAATGAATGATGAGTCAAACAAAGGGACATCTCCTTAACTCCTAAATATAAGGAACTCCAGGTTGAACAAGTCTTCATATAGATTGTGGATTCCAATTTTGCTGACAGATCATAATACTCTCTTTCCCTAGTCTTTTATATTGTTCACATGGATAACTCCAAGACCAGTTGATTTGAAGGACAAAGATAAATAGCACCAAAGTATCGAGAATGTTAGAATATCTACTAGAAAAATGTCGGTTAAAATCTTTACCAGAAAACTTAGCATAGGAACCATAAAAAGAAGAAAATATATAATTTTTTGGTGCTAGTAGGACATTTACATCCAATCTCTTCTTGGGCAGGTCGTGACTAGAAAAACTAAGTATTTCCCAGTGTATGAAAGTTTCACTATGAATAATCCATTTTGAGTTGAAGTAATGAGAGGAAGTTGAAGATAAACAGACTTTTCTTCATAATCCATGAGAATTTCTACTGAAAAGATGATGAAATACTGCAAATACTGAGTGGGAAGGAACATTCTTATTGGGAATCCAGATGGCCAATCTACAAGGTATAGGCATATGTATTTCAAATTATGATGTACATTCATGTTCTCAAACCATTTGAGGTCATCTACTGATTTTCCATTACCTGATTCTGATCTTTCTCTTATCAAATTTCCTAATCTGAGGTTTTCTGTCATAGATTCTGCCTTTTAACTAAAACTTAGTGTGAACTAATTATCACTCATAAACTTTATGTTTCTCCAAAGAATGTTCAGTTGGTTTTCATTTAGACAAATGTCTTTTGTCTAGATCATCATTAGCCCACTTTGTGGC